>JBAMCF010000527.1:0-14179 GCA_037075285.1 Drosophila lutescens | reverse complement strand
CTGTTTTAGCGTTAAGCTGAACCGAAAACTTTTTTATTATTTATTATTATTATTAGCTTTGAACTTAACTCTGAGCACTGAACTGAACCCATGAACACTTTGAACTCAACTGAACTGAATACGTTTTGGTTGTCATGATTTCTAATTGTTCAAAATCACCACGCCTACATAAAATTTAAAATAAAAAAATCTTACTATTCCTATGGGAGCCTTAAGATATAGTGGTCCGATCCGGCTCGCTCCGACATATGTACTACCTGCAATAGAAAAAAGACTTTTGGGAAAGTTTCATTGCGATAGCTTTAAAACTGAGAGACTAGTTCGCATAGAAACGGACAGACGGACATGGCTAGATGGACTCGGCTATTGGTGCTGATCAAGAATATATATACTTTATGTGGTCGGAAACGTCTCCTTCACTGCGTTACAATATCTGACTGAAATTATAATACCCTCTGCAAGGGTATAATAAAAGCGCTCATAAAATAAACAATTATTGATAATAAAATATTTGTTAGTTTGAAATCGGTATTTTGCGATTCGATTTTATTTATTACGTTAGCAGTGGAATCCACTGACTTAACGTCTACTAATCCCATATTGGGAATTTTTTCAAATTCTTTTATTGGAAATCTTATGTCATTTATGTATGGCTTTCTTTTATCAATAGGGAATGTTTTACTTATACTATTATTAACAAGAGAGAACTATCAGATACCCGTTACTCAGGTAAAGGGAGTGCGAGGGAGATGGAGATAGAAACTTTGATCACGCATAACTTTTTAACGAATGGTCCGATTTGAAAAATTTCTTCTACATTTTGATAGGTATTGATAAACACAACAAAACTGCATTTTTACTTTTCCGAAATATTTAAATTTTTAAAATCGTTTATAAGCGATTGTGGGCGTAAGAGGGGGCGTGGCACTTTTTTAAAACAAACTTGCGCTGCGTAGGAACTCCTTGAATCTGCATGCAAAACGCCAATCTTCTAGCTTTTATAGTTTCCGAGATCTCAGCGTTCATACAGACAGACAGACGGACAGACAGACGGACATGGCCATATCGACTCGGCTAGTGACCCTGATCAAGAATATATATACTTTATAGGGTCGGAAACGCTTCCTTCTAGCTGTTACATACTTTTGCACGAATACAATATACCCTTTTACTTTACGAGTAACGGGTATAAAAATCATTAACGAGACAAAATTAAATTAAATTTTTCTTTAGTGTATTTTGTTAAGTTTACAATTTTCCGGCCTATGGTTTCGCATAGCTTCTAATCGGGCAGAAAGGGATTCCGCTCAATTTTACAATTTTTTTTTTATACATATATGAATTTCTTTTTTTTAAATTTATTTAATATTTAAAGTTGACTCCGGATGTTGTCGTCCTTGTCTGCATCAGCTGGTTGTCGCCGGTTGGCTCGCTGATGCTCCTTCGCTGGCATAAGGGGCGGACGGACAGACAGACGGACATGGCTATATCGACTCGGCTAGTGACCCTGATCAAGAATATATATACTTTATAGGGTCGGAAACGCTTCCTTCTAGCTGTTACATACTTTTGCACGAATACAATATACCCTTTTACTTTACGAGTAACGGGTATAAAAATCATTAACGAGACAAAATTAAATTAAATTTTTCTTTAGTGTATTTTGTTAAGTTTACAATTTTCCGGCCTATGGTTTCGCATAGCTTCTAATCGGGCAGAAAGGGATTCCGCTCAATTTTACAATTTTTTTTTTTTATACATATATGAATTTCTTTTTTTTAAATTTATTTAATATTTAAAGTTGACTCCGGATGTTGTCGTCCTTGTCTGCATCAGCTGGTTGTCGCCGGTTGGCTCGCTGATGCTCCTTCGCTGGCATAAGGGGCGGCCTGCCCCTCACACTTGTTGTCGCAGCTGCAGTTGTCCTGGGCCTATGGGCTCAGGCGGTACCGGTGCCGGTCATCGCACAGGTTTAATACACGTTGACTCGCAGTGTGGGCTCTCCAGTGGTCCCGGTCAGTCCTTGGGACATTCCTTAATCTTCTTCGGTAGTTTCTTTTTGGGAGGAGGAGGTGCTAAAATTTTTTCTTTAGACAGGTTTATAATTTCCGAGTGAGCTGGAGTTATTGGCTTTGCTTTTTTAAAACTTGAACTTAAAAAAATCAAGTTCTTCTTGTAACTTTTGGGCTGTTGACCAGGGGGGTGGCGGATGATTTTTAAATAAAAGCCACTTTATGTGAGCTATTCTTTTAGTTATTTGGTTTTTCACGCCCCCTCTTTTAGCCATAACTCCATCTCTACTCACTCAGATCATTTTTCCGTCGTCCACGGATTCTTTGTTGCCTTGATCCTCCGATGTCACGGTCGCCATGTAGATAGTTGGTTGGTTGTAGATAGTAGACAGTTGGTAACCCCTTTATGTAGTCGATGAATCCTTGTCCTCCAATAACAATTCTTTTATTTAGTAGGTACGACCAACAGGTCTTTCTTTATTCATCGTTCATTTTATTTTTAATTAGCTTAAGCTTAAGTCTCGTTGCTGGGCATTTGGCAGCAGCGGGGAAATATGTTGACCGTGGTGTTCTTCATATATTCACCACGCTGGCAACCAACTAAATTCAAGTACGGCCCCTTAAGGCGGCATGTGCTGAATGTGCATTTGAGATGCCAATATTTATATAGACTACTTCTTGCCCATTATTTGTATGCGAATATATTAATATTCGCTGTTTAAACAAACAGGGGTATGCAGCGTGCGCGACAAATAAATCATATTCGAGTGAGTCGGCCTGTGTGTAACATAGCAACACAGCGACAGTTGTCTGCTGGGGAGATCATATTACCAATGCACTTGAAAATATGCTGGCCGTTGGACTTTTGTGTATTTATGTATTTAACGTTATTAATGTACAGTATGTACCCGATATGTGCGCATACTACATCTCCCTCTTTTTGAAAAATAACGTAATATAGTGGAGTTATTTTCTAAAGATTATATATATTAAAGATTATGTTTTTTTTTTTGGTTTTTTTTGTATTTTAAAATGCTGTATGATTAAAAATATAAAGGAATTGGAAAAATGTGGTTTTTGCATATGTTAACTTTTTTTTTTCGAATCAAAAAAAATGGATATATATATATAGGTATATTTTATTTTCTTATTATTAGTAAAAATTTTTTTTTTTTGTATTTTGTTTAAATTTTATTTGTATTAACATTATTAAAATTGTTTTGGGAATGGCCATACCGTATGATATGTATGAGATTATATTGTCTTTTATCTTAATATTGTCATTTTTATTAATTTCGATTACTACGTAGGGTCCTAAGTACTGTTTATCTAACTTATGACCTGTTTCGTTTTTTAATAACACTTTATCTCCTATTTATACCCGTTACTCGTAGAGTAAAAGGGTATATTGTATTCGTGCAAAAGTATGTAACAGCTAGAAGGAAGCGTTTCCGACCCCATAAAGTATATATATTCTTGATCAGGATCACTAGCCGAGTCGATCTAGCCATGTCTGTCTGTCCGTCTGTCTGTCTGTCTGTATGAACGCTGAGATCTCGGAAACTATAAAAGCTAGAAGGTTGAGATTTCACACACATATTCTTGGGCTTCCTACGCAGCGCAAGTTTGTTTAATCGAGGTGCCACGCCCCCCCTAACGCCCACAATCGCCATAAACGATTTTCAAATGTGTCTGGAGGCCACATCTTTTAAGATTTTAAAAATATATAAACGCAATTTTATAGTGTTTATTAATACCTATCGAAATGTAGAAGACATTTTTCAAATCGGACCATTCATTAAAAAGTTATACGCAATCAAAATTGTTTATATATCTATCTCCCTCGCACTCCCTTTAGCCCCAATAGATAGTCGGGACACCAACCCGAGTACAGCGTTCGCACTCCCTTTAGCTGAGTGACGGGTATTAGATAGTCGGGACACCAACCCGACTATAGCGTTCTCTCTTGTTTTATTTTAAAATCTTTAATGTTTTTGTCATATATTTCTTTTTGCCGTTTTTTATTTTGTTCAATCATTATTCTTGCTCTTTTATATGCATTTTTGAGTCTGAACTTTGATTCTTTGGCGTAGTCATCTATCTATATTAATATTTGTCTTTATCAAAAAATTGGTCAGTAGCAAATTCCACCCAGAACGGATTGACCTAAAAATCTAGAAAAATCAAATTGATTCGGAAATAATTAGGCGCAGAGTGTGACGTAAAAATTAAAAAAAAAATCGACCCCAAAGTGCCCCAAAAATCGATTTGTTTTTTTTTTAATTCTTTCTTTTGCCATTTCTCTGTTATAAATGTTGTTAAAATGGTTTTAAAATGTTATGTTCATAATCTTATGGCATACCCGCAATTAACTGCATTTTAATTTTTTTGAAATTCAGCCTCCTTAACCAAGTCCATAATATTTTCCAATTTTGCTTTGCCGATTTGACGTCACGGCCTCCACATATGTATGTATGTATGTTCTGCTGGCGCACTTTCCATTAAGTCGTAAATGTGTGTGTGCCGCATTGTAAGTGTGACCGCGCAAGGGGAACAACGAAAATACCACTGTTTATTTAAAATGCGCGGTTAAAAAATCGATTATATCGCAAATCTTTTCTTTTGCGCCATTTTTTAGGTTAACGTTAAATTTTAAAATATCGGTAGCCTTACAGAAATTCCATTAAGCTGAATTTTACAGTCGAAATTTTCCTTAAAATTGCTTTTCTTTTTAAAATGCAATAGCCTGATCAGCAAACTATTTGTTAGTTTTCAAATGTTGAGTTTTCGACAAACTTTGGATTTGTAAAAAACAAAAGCAAACAATGATTCGCTCTGCTATGTACACACACACGCACAAAATATATATATCCAAAAAATGCGTATTTAACACACACAGCCATTAGATACATATATGCGTGTGTACGTTTATGTGTGTGCATTGCAGCTGACTAAGGAATTGAGATTCGCTCAAATTCAAATTCAATATAATACTGATATCCTTTTGCTAACAGAATATTTCATTTACATTTCCACAACAGATTTAAGACATTTTGTAACCGATTTTTGTGAAATAAAATTCAAATCGCATTTATAATATTAAAAGAACATTAAATATTCAAACCAATTGATTCTCTTGCTCTTTATTACACGTGCCTCATATTGTTTAAACAAATTCAAATGTTTAAACAATTTGATTCACGGCTTCCCCGTCCACCTGTCTTCCTGTCGTCTATATTAATATTTGTCTTTATCAAAAAATTGGTCAGTAACAAATTCCACCCAGAACGGATTGACCTAAAAATCTAGAAAAATCAAATTGATTCGGAAATAATTAGGCGCAGAGTGTGACGTAAAAATTAAAACAAAAATCGACCCCAAAGTGCCCCAAAAATCGATTTGTTTTTTTTTTAATTCTTTCTTTTGCCATTTCTCTGTTATAAATGTTGTTAAAATGGTTTTAAAATGTTATGTTCATAATCTTATGGCATACCCGCAATTAAATGCATTTTCATTTTTTTGAAATTCAGCCTCCTTAACCAAGTCCATAATATTTTCCAATTTTGCTTTGCCGATTTGACGTCACGGCCTCCACATATGTATGTATGTATGTTCTGCTGGCGCACTTTCCATTAAGTCGTAAATGTGTGTGTGTCGCTTTGTAAGTGTGACCGCGCAAGGGGAAAAACGAAAATACCACTGTTTATTTAAAATGCGCGGTTTAAAAATCGATTACATCGCAAATCTTTTCTTTTGCGCCTTTTTTTAGGTTAACGTTAAATTTTAAAATGTCGGTAGCCTTACAGAAATTCCATTAAGCTGAATTTTACAGTCGAAATTTTCCTTAAAATTGCTTTTGTTTTAAAAATGCAATAGCCTGATCAGCAAACTATTTATTAGTTTTCAAATGTTGAGTTATCGACAAACTTTGGATTTGTAAAAAACAAAAGCAAACAATGATTCGCTCTGCTATGTACACACACACGCACAAAATATATATACCCAAAAAATGCGTATTTAACACTCACAGCCATTAGATACATAAATCCGTGTGTACGTTTATGTGTGTGCATTGCAGCTGACTAAGGAATTGAGATTCGCTCAAATTCAAATTCAATATAATACTGATATCCTTTTGCTAACAGAATATTTCATTTACATTTCCACAACAGATTTAAGACATTTTGTAATCGATTTTTGTGAACTAAAATTCAAATCGCATTGATAATATTAAAAGAACATTAAATATTCAAACCAATTGATTCTCTTGCTCTTTATTACACGTGCCTCATATTGTTTAAACAAATTCAAATGTTTAAACAATTTGATTCACGGCTTCCCCGTCCACCTGTCTTCCTGTCGTCTATATTAATATTTGTCTTTATCAAAAAATTGGTCAGTAACAAATTCCACCCAGAACGGATTGACCTAAAAATCTAGAAAAATCAAATTGATTCGGAAATAATTAGGCGCAGAGTGTGACGTAAAAATTAAAACAAAAATCGACCCCAAAGTGCCCCAAAAATCGATTTGTTTTTTTTTTAATTCTTTCTTTTGCCATTTCTCTGTTATAAATGTTGTTAAAATGGTTTTAAAATGTTATGTTCATAATCTTATGGCATACCCGCAATTAACTGCATTTTCATTTTTTTGAAATTCAGCCTCCTTAACCAAGTCCATAATATTTTCCAATTTTGCTTTGCCGATTTGACGTCACGGCCTCCACATATGTATGTATGTATGTTCTGCTGGCGCACTTTCCATTAAGTCGTAAATGTGTGTGTGTCGCTTTGTAAGTGTGACCGCGCAAGGGGAAAAACGAAAATACCACTGTTTATTTAAAATGCGCGGTTAAAAAATCGATTATATCGCAAATCTTTTCTTTTGCGCCTTTTTTTAGGTTAACGTTAAATTTTAAAATGTCGGTAGCCTTACAGAAATTCCATTAAGCTGAATTTTACAGTCGAAATTTTCCTTAAAATTGCTTTTGTTTTTAAAATGCAATAGCCTGATCAGCAAACTATTTATTAGTTTTCAAATGTTGAGTTATCGACAAACTTTGGATTTGTAAAAAACAAAAGCAAACAAGAAAGGAAGCTAGCTTCGGCCAGCCGAAGCTTATATACCCTTGCAGATAAAAGAAATAGCTTTTCAAGTTGGCAGAAATCAAAACGCCTACTTCCTGCAAAGTTACAATGAATTTTCGTATTTTTTGGTTTGATTATTCGTATGGGAGCCTTAAGATATAGTGGTCCGATCCGGCTCGCTCCGACATATGTACTACCTGCAATAGAAAGAAGACTTTTTGGAAAGTTTCATCGCGATAGCTTTAAAACTGAGAGACTAGTTCGCAAAGAAACGGACAGACGGACAGACGGACATGGCTAGATGGACTCGGCTATTGGTGCTGATCAATAATATATATACTTTATGTGGTCGGAAACGTCTCCTTCACTGCGTTACAATATCTGACTGAAATTATAATACCCTCTGCAAGGGTATAACAATGATTCGCTCTGCTATGTACACACACACGCACAAAATATATATACCCAAAAAATGCGTATTTAACACACACAGCCATTAGATACATATATGCGTGTGTACGTTTATGTGTGTGCATTGCAGCTGACTAAGGAATTGAGATTCGCTCAAATTCAAATTCAATATAATACTGATATCCTTTTGCTAACAGAATATTTCATTTACATTTTGTTGCATTTCAAGTTGGAACCGGCTAGAAGGAAATAGAAATCGAGGCAAGGGAGTTATCGATAGCGTAGGCAGGGTAACCCCAGAACGTAGTGGAGCCCCCTTTTGTTGGTCATTGGGCAATCTAGCTTTTTAAATGAATCCCGGTTCGCTCTGAGGATTCTCTTAACTGGGTTTGGATCGTCCAATGACCCACATTTGAGAGCACCAAGTTAGAAAATGGCGAGGCAAGAAAGGTAGGCCAAACTGCAAGTCAGTAGCTGCCATATTGCGGATCCGAATGATCCATTTTAAACCGCGCTCGCGAAATAAGTTTAGAAAGGTAGTTAGTGTTTAATCACTGACGCCGACCGAAAGAGATCCCCTGGGAGTTGCCTTTAACGTTGCTTAGCCAACACCGAAACAAGAAAGCCAATCTTGTAGCGTAGAACGATAGCATAAACAAAGGACGACGTTTTATTCTGTATGAAATACATATATCAGATTTAACCTATTTTCACAATCAGTTTACATACCGCAGTCTCGCCTCCCAGTCTCTTTGATCTCTCCAATCGGAATAAATCTGAGCGGGAGATTCTGGCTTACAATTCACCATTTCGTGTGACCGCATTTAACTTTACAACAAATCTCTCTAACGATTTACAACATCGATAACAAATACTGAAATACTTGGCGCTACGTTTAAATTTACTAAATCTTGAGCGTTATGTTAATCCGTTCCACGACATCCCCACCCCGGTAAAGCAACTGCATTCACCACATCCAGAATAGCCAATCTGGAGATGGGACGCATGATTAACTTAGCTCGATCGCCATTGGTAGTGCGCACCGCCGCTCGTCGTGGTACTCCATCCGCTCCTGGGTACACTTCCTCCACGACGCCTTTCCTCCATTCTCGACGAGGGATGGCTGGATCACAGATGTACACGAGATTCCCTGGGCGCATAGGCTCGACATGCTCGCACCATTTCTCTCTGCGCACAAGCGTTGGTAGATACTCATGTACCCAACGTTTCCAGAATCGATCTCTCATCATCCGTGCGATACGCCACTGCTTCCTAGTAGCGCACTTGACAGGCTGCTCTCCGCGATCTCCAGGAAGGTCCGGAACATTAGCTACTCCTCTTAGCAGATCGTTGGGCGTTAGCGGTGCCTCCTGATCCACAGTGACTGGAAGGTGGGTAAGCGGACGAGAATTAACAATATTCTCCGCCTCAATAAGAAAGCTCTCCAAGACGTGTTCCTTAGGAGCCACCTCCTTCACAGTATGCGCGAGCACCTTCTTCACACATTGGACCATCCTTTCCCAGATGCCGCCGGCAGCTGGGTTCGCGGGACAGTTAAAGATCCATTCGATTCATTTGGATGACAGCTCATCCTGGATCTTTTCTGGTTCGAAGACTTCATCGAACTTTCTGGCCTCACGATCTGCTCCAATAAAGTTCTTTCCATTGTCGCTCCTCAATCTGACGACCGGTCCACGGCGGCACATAAAATTCCTCATAGCGATGATGCAGGAATCTGTTGACAAATCGTGGGCTATCTCCAGGTGGACAGCCCTGGTGGTTAGACACGTAAAGAGTGCGACCCACCTCTTCTCAGTGCGACGTCCAATCGTCACAAACAGCGGACCAAAGTAGTCGAAGCCAGTATACTTGAATGGCCATCCATTCGGCTCCAGCCGGTCCTCTGGCAACGGACCCATCAATGGCGGAATTGGTCGTACTCTCCGGAGTTTGCATACGTTACAGGTCGCCATAACACTTCGTTAAACTCTCCTTAAATTGGTTATCCAGAACCTGGTCCGGATCTCGTTTATGGTCGCGTCTAGATTCTGGTGCTTCATCTTTCTGTGGTAGTGACGAACTATCATCTCTGCCAGTGCGTGTTTGTGCGACAGTATGATCGGGCGCCGTGCGTTGAATGGGACGCATTCGGCAGCATCAATCCGTCCACACGCTCGTATGATTCCATCGTGGTCGACGTAAGGGGATAGTCCTCGTAACTGACTGCCTTTCGCCACTGCCTTTCCTTGAACTTCATCTGCAAACGTTTCAGCCTGGGCGCGCTGGATCAGTTTCCGTTCTGCCTCCGCGCACTCAGTAGCTGTAATACCGTAGGCCTCACACTCGTCACTCAATCCACGGCACCGTCGTATGAACCTGAGGATCCACGCTGTGGTCCTGACCAATCGATTATAATTCGAAAATCTCTGCAAAGATATAAACTCGTTGGCAATTACCAGTGTAAACTCACACGGAATCTCATCTTCTGCGGAGTGTGGACTGTCGCGATCACTTGGAGATGGCTTGGGCCACTGTTCTTCCGACTCCCGCAGAAATGATGGCCCGCTCATCCACCTTGCCCCTTGGCTAAGGTCCACATGGCGCTGTGGCCTCGTCGCGTCATCTGCCACGTTTTCGGCAGACGGTATCCACCTCCATTGAGACACCTCTGTTGACTCTAAGATCTCCGACACCCGGTTTCCAACGAACTGCTTATACCGCCGGTGGGTGCTGCATATCCAGTGCAGCACGGTCTTAGAGTCAGTCCATAGCACGCATCTGCTGATCGATACGTCGTGCTCTCGTCTTACGGTGTCCATCAACCTAGTTCCTAATACAGCCGCTTGGAGCTCCAGGCGCGGGATCGTCATCGTCTTCATCGGGGCGCATTTCGTTTTGGAACACACGAAAAAGGACCGCACATCATTGTTGTCATAAGTCGCCCTCCAGAATGCAACTGCTGCGAACGCCGATTGGCTGGAGTCCACAAACACATGTAGCTGCAGTTCACGTACGCATCCCGTGCCAAAGTAGTAGCGTGGACAGCGGAATTCTCTCACGTAATCCATTTCCAGCCTCCAGCTCTCAAACGCTTTGGCTAACTCATCCGGCAACGGTTCGTCCCACTGAACTCCTCTCCGCCAAATCTCACGCATCAACAATTTGGCGGTTACCATGAAGCAGCTCAAGAATCCTATCGGGTCAAATGTCGACATAACCAGACTTAGGAATTCTCTCTTGGTGGGTGCACGTTCTCCGGTCATCACGCTGCTGGGAACCCTGTGGTACTTTACGCTGAATTTAAAGTTATCCGTCGCTGGGTGCCAGTACATGCCTAATATTTTCTCCTCCGCTTCATTCCATTCAACGTTATTATTGGATCCTAGTGGGTTCAAAGCCTTGACCACACTTTCCGAACTTGATGAAAAGCGGCACAAATCGAATCCGGCCTCAGCATGAATTTTCCTTACTCGTTCTGATACAGCGATAGCTTCTTTCTCGTCCGAGAAACTATCCACGTAGTCATCTACATAGTGATACTCATTGATGGCCTGAACCGCGCGAGGATCTGCTTGGGCGTATCTTGAAGCGTTTATGGTCTTCACATGATGCGCTGAGCACGGCGAACAAGCGGCTCCAAACGTCATCACAACCATTTCGTACAGATCTGGATCTCGCCGGTCATCTCCATTCCTCCACAGGAATCTCTGGGCGCATCTATCCTGGGGCTGTATCAGCACCTGATGAAACATCTCCTTTATGTCTGCGCAGACCCCGACTGCTCCTTTCCGAAAATGGAAGAGCACGGCTGGCAGAGACTTGAACTGTTGTGGGCCTTTGAGTAGAACTGAGTTCAAAGATGTATTGCCCACTTTGGCTGCGGCATCGAAGACTAGACGGATCTTTCCGGGCTTGTTTGGGTTCTCGACCCCGAAGTGCGGCAGGTACCAGATCTTGTCCCGGTTATCATCTTTCCACAGCAATCCAGTTTGGTATCGTTGGCCCACTCGCCTAGTCGTCTCGTCCAGGATTGCCAAAGCCCGTGCGTGGTCTAGTCCAATTAAAATCCTCGGGACCGCATTACGATACGGTTTTATCGGCAGGCGTGCAGAAGCCTTCGCCGCTTTGACATCTTCCCGACGCAGACTTTGCATCGGAAGATTGAGGTTGGAGACCGCATACACATTTTTCAAAGCATGGCGTTTCGGTCTGCCCACTCCACTAATCTGGAGGCTGACCATCTTTGTGTTCTCTTTCGCTGACTTGCCACCGAACCATTGAATGTTGAGCTGCCGACTCTCGCCTTTTAGGTTTAGGCTTCGAGTGAGCTCCTCGTCGATCAGGGTCACGGTCGAACCTTCGTCGAACAGCGCGTAGGTATCCAGCTGCGTATTCTCCCCGTACAGCGTCACGGGTAAAACACGGAATAGTAGGTGTCCTCCATCCGGATCGACGCAACTTAGGTTCCGATGTGGCAATCCATTCCCGTCACTTGGCTGACGTCCTTCGTCCCGCTTGCGCCATGCATCCTGCGTCTGTGCAGATGCCGTAAGCGGACTTCTCTGGGCCAGATCATCTGGCTGATGTACTTGTGTGTCCACCTTCCTCCTGTCAGCGCCCGCATGTACCATGCGACCGCGATCGCTCCTTTCATTTGGCCATGGGCGACCGTGGAGTTGCGATGGCCGTGTGGGGTTGCCCACCCCGTCATGCAGGAGGTAGTGATGCCTCATCTGGCATCCGTAGACGTTGCACTTCCCGTTTCTCTTGCAGAACCTGGACATGTGACCGCTCTCCAGGCACGAGAAACAAATCCGATGCTTTCTTACAAGCTCCATACGGGCACTCGGAGTAGCGTGGTTGAAATCCTTACAGTCCTTGATCGTGTGTTGCCCCTCGCAAATTGGGCAACTCCTGGGATGATCTTCAAATAGATCCTGATCCTTCTGACTGGTGCTGGCGTGCAATACCCTACGCTTAGGATCCTTGCTGTCGCCGCTCGTAATAGTGCACACTAATTTAGCGAGTTCGTTTAGCCATTCGCTCAAGTGCGCGATAGTTGGGTAGCACCCTATTACGGCGGCGTGTCTGGCCCAATCCAACCTTTTGCTCAGTGGTAGCTTGGCGATCAGCTCTTCCATCAAGGTAGGATTTCCTAGGTGCTGCTCCCCGTTCGGACTTGACTGTAGAAACGCTGCGAGATTGCTGACCCGTGTTGCAAACGGCACGATCTTCATTATATTGTGTTCTTGGATCGGCTGCACCTCTCGCACGCTTTCCAGTTGGCTACGTATCAGTTGCTCCGGACGTCCATATCGGAAACGTAGCTGATCCATTACAGCCTGAACGTTATTCGGGTGTATAAGCAGCGACTTGACAGATGCTCGCGCTTCACCCTTCAGGGCTTTTACAAGCCTCTGGTTGTTCTCCAACGCAGTACAATTATACGCCGCCGTCGTCTCCGTGAACGCGCATTGGAATATTGGCCATTCCTCAGGCTGACCTTCGAACTCTGGAAAGTCAGGCAGTCTGCGCGGCGTCCATCCAAATCACGGGCTCGGCGAAGCTATTCCGGATGAACCAGTTGATTGCGGGGGTACCATCAGGTTGCGAAGAGGTTCCCGCGGTGCTTGCATGTAGCTTAGTGCTGGCTGCACAGTAGCCGTCACGCAGCATGGTGTGGAATAGCTTAACGTTGTACTGTTTGTACTGAGTGTGACTTGTTGCCCTATTGCCAGATTTCCACTCGATTGTGGCGGCAGGTTTCCACTCAATAATGGCGGCAACTGTTCATGTAAGAATGGCGTCACTGACGCAGCCAAATTCGGTGCCAGATTTCCACTCAAGTTCTGCCCTGGCGTTCCGCTCAAACATGGCGGCGCATTCGCCGCACCGCTCGCTCCTATACCGCTTGATCCGTTTCTAACGGGATCCCTTGCGGCTGCATTTTGCCCTTCACCTGACCTCGCCTTTTGAAGCTCCCTTTCCAAGGTAGCGATCCTCTCCATCAGCTCGGCAAACTTGGCGGTTGTGGTGTCCGTATCCTGGCCTGATCTATCAGGCTTTGGAGCACCTCTTGGGATTGATCCCGGTTGCTTTGGAGTCCGTGGCCGCTGCAGCTCACCGCCCGATAAGCCCGGCACATTCTTCGGAGTGCCGGCTGATGTGGTCGCGGTGGTCGTAGTTGCAGTTACGGTAGCTCCCGTCTGTCCAATTCGGGGGCTCCGCCGGGGTGAATGTGAAGTCGGCATTGCACGATAAAGGAGTGCGAATAAAAGAAATGACGCCGACCGAAAGAGATCCCCTGGGAGTTGCCTTTAACGTTGCTTAGCCAACACCGAAACAAAAAAGCCAATCTTGTAGCGTAGAACGATAGCATAAACAAACGACGACGTTTTATTCTGTATGAAATACATATATCAGATTTAACCTATTTTCACAATCAGTTTACATACCGAAGTCTCGCCTCCCAGTCTCTTTGATCTCTCCAATCGGAATAAATCTGAGGGGGAGATTCTGGCTTACAATTCACCATTTCGTGTGACCGCATTTAACTTTACAACAAATCTCCCTAACGATTTACAACATCGATAACAAATACTGAAATACTTGGCGCTACATTTAAATTTACTAAATCTTGAGCGTTATGTTAATCCGTTCCACGACAAT
>JBAMCF010000526.1:0-94374 GCA_037075285.1 Drosophila lutescens | reverse complement strand
TATACTTCGTTCCAGTTACGTATTGCTCCATGGTCGTGACTTCTTTACTCATTGGTCATTTTCCTGACATCACCTTTTGTTATTGGCTCGACGTCTGAGTATTATTATCGCTACCAACAATAATACCACTACTGAACCTACCCCGTTGGTGATAATTGAAGGGTACCCTTCTAGACCCGCCTCTTCGCATTCCGGTAGACGTTTTTCTTGCTCCTTTAGGTGGATGAAAGAAACTACAAAGAAAAATTGTAGTTGGGATAGCACCAATCTCAGTTTTTTGACAGGATGTATAAACATTGTTTATCATTGACCTTCCTACTGGATGGCCTTGCAACGTGATCATCTGACTTCGAGCAATGCAGTCCGCATTGATAGTCAGTTTTCCGCTGTTACAGACCTGGATTTGTTCCCGATTTTCGCCACGCGATTCGTTAACGTTATCTCTACTCTTGTCGCAAAAATCCATGTGTTCGGTGCGTCGACTGCATACCTGTGCGGACGATGTGCTGACTTCCTTCGGTATGCATTGTTTATTTTGCTCACTCTGTACAGCCACTATTGTGCATTGTAAGAGTTCATGAGCTGGTCCTAATGTAGCTTGTTACATAACATGTGACCGCTCGATAATCTCGTACACTATTGTAGCCTTTCCATGGTTATTGCGAAATGTCGGTCTCGATGGTCCCTAATCGGCAAATATTCTGTCTCCGTCTATTTTGTTCTGTGTAATGGGCGAAATTCAAATTTATAACGACCATTAGAAGTTCGGCAGCAACCAGCTTGCGACAGTTAGCAATATTGGAACAGACTTCCAATATCGAAACGCAACGCTACGACTTACGTCTGTCTGTCTGTCTGTCTGTCTGTCTGTCTGTCTGTCTGTCTGTCTGTCTGTCTGTCTGTCTGTCTGTCTGTCTGTCTGTCTGTCTGTCTGTCTGTCTGTCTGTCTGTCTGTCTGTCTGTCTGTCTGTCTGTCTGTCTGTCTGTCTGTCTGTCTGTCTGTCTGTCTGTCTGTCTGTCTGTCTGTCTGTCTGTCTGTCTGTCTGTCTGTCTGTCTGTCTGTCTGTCTGTCTGTCTGTCTGTCTGTCTGTCTGTCTGTCTGTCTGTCTGTCTGTCTGTCTGTCTGTCTGTCTGTCTGTCTGTCTGTCTGTCTGTCTGTCTGTCTGTCTGTCTGTCTGTCTGTCTGTCTGTCTGTCTGTCTGTCTGTCTGTCTGTCTGTCTGTCTGTCTGTCTGTCTGTCTGTCTGTCTGTCTGTCTGTCTGTCTGTCTGTCTGTCTGTCTGTCTGTCTGTCTGTCTGTCTGTCTGTCTGTCTGTCTGTCTGTCTGTCTGTCTGTCTGTCTGTCTGTCTGTCTGTCTGTCTGTCTGTCTGTCTGTCTGTCTGTCTGTCTGTCTGTCTGTCTGTCTGTCTGTCTGTCTGTCTGTCTGTCTGTCTGTCTGTCTGTCTGTCTGTCTGTCTGTCTGTCTGTCTGTCTGTCTGTCTGTCTGTCTGTCTGTCTGTCTGTCTGTCTGTCTGTCTGTCTGTCTGTCTGTCTGTCTGTCTGTCTGTCTGTCTGTCTGTCTGTCTGTCTGTCTGTCTGTCTGTCTGTCTGTATGAACGCTGAGATCTCGGAAACTATAAAAGCTAGAGGATTGGTATTTCGCATGAAGATTCTTGGAGTTCCTACGCAGCGCAAGTTTGTTTCAAGAAGGTGCCACGCCCCTCTAACGCCCACAATCGCTTATATACGATTTTAAAAATTTAAATATTTCGGAAAAGTAAAAATGCAGTTTTATTGTGTTTATCAATACCTATCGAAATGTAGAAGATTTTTCAAATCTGACCATTCGTTAAAAAGTTATGCGTGATTAAAGTTTCTATCTCCATCTCCCTCGCACTCCCTTTACCTGAGTAACGGTATCTGATAGTCGGGGCACCCGACTATAACGTTCTCTCTTGTTTTAAATAAAATTTGTTAATGTGTAAGTGCTCATTTATGCCTTTTACTCCATGGTCGTGAGCTTCTTTACTCATTGGTCATTTTCCTGACACTGCACCTTTTTGTTATTGGCTCGACGTCTGAGTATTATTATCGCTACCAACAATAATACCACTACTGAACCTACCCCAATGGTGATAATTGAAGGGTACCTTTCTAGACCCGCCTCTTCGCATTCCGGGTAGACGTTTTTCTTGCTCCTTTAGGTGATGAAAGAAACTACAAAGAAAAATTGTAGTTGGGATAGCACCACTCTCAGTTTTTCGACAGGATGTATAAACATTGTTTATCATTGACCTTCCTACTGGATGGCCTTGCAACGTGATCATCTGACTTCGAGCAATGCAGTCCGCATTGATAGTCAGTTTTCCGCTGTTACTGACCTGGATTTGTTCCCGATTTTCGCCACACACATTCGTTAACGTTATCTCTACTCTTGTCGCAAAAATCCATGTGTTCGGTGCGTCGACTGCATACCATACGGACGATGTGCTGACTTCCTTCGGTATGCATTGTTTATTTTGCTCACTCTGTACAGCCACTATTGTGCATTGTAAGAGTTCATGAGCTGGTCCTAATGTAGCTTGTTACATAACATGTGACCGCTCGATAATCTCGTACACTATTGTAGCCTTTCCATGGTTATTGCGAAATGTCGGTCTCGATGGTCCCTAATCGGCAAATATTCTGTCTCCGTCTATTTTGTTCTGTGTAATGGGCGAAATTCAAATTTATAACGACCATTAGAAGTTCGGCAGCAACCAGCTTGCGACAGTTAGCAATATTGGAACAGACTTCCAATATCGAAACGCAACGCTACGACTTACGTAGGAGACTTGCCAACTTGCTAAACAGCTAGACCCACGCGACTGCGGGAATACTTGTTCACTTTCCCACGATCGGCGAACAGAACAGAAGTTCTAGATTTTTCTCCAGCGAAAACCCAAAAGTTTTAATCCGTCCGCCTACGGTAAAAGTGCACGTGGTTTTGCTACATATACGCGTTTAAAAGCGTAATCCCAGTTTAGACGTCCGCCTACGGTAAAGGAGCCCGTGTGTTTCGCATACAAATTTGCGCTCCAAGTGCATAATTACTTGAATTTTGTGAACGTCCGCCTACGGTAAAAGTGCTGATACATTTGTGTACTTCGCTGATCAGTAAGAATCCATACGGATCGGCACGAAAAGGAAAACAACAATTCTTGGGAGTTTTCTGGTCTCTGTGGTCCGCGCTCCCCCCTTAGGAAAGTTTTCTGATTTAGTTTTGTTCCACATTAGCGTCAAAACAGACCCTAGTGGGAAGCCCAAGTGGTGACTCTAGGCGTAAGACAGATAACATGGGAGAGCTTTAAAAATCCTAACGTATAGACAGTGAAGCGTTCGGAGAAACACATGGCCAGCGTCCCTGAGCATAGAACCCACTAGAAGCCACAGTGAGGTTAGATTCGACATGTGCAGCAGACCCGAGTAAGGTTAAACTCGACGCGTGCATAAGTGAGGTTAATTTCGGCACATGGACACATCGACACATGGATCGGAAGGCAGCAACGCTCACATGCTAGGAGACGCAGCCGCATTTTTTTTTTTGGAAATTTAGACGGCAGACATACCGATGCAGAACGTGCATGTTCATTTTGGTAGACAGCGCTCACGCTCATAAATCAATTGTAATTGGGAAAAGAATTTTGATTCAATTTCATGTAAAATTAAAACCTTTGTTTTACAAAAAACGCAGTCCTGCGATGGCTGATCAGTTTGTAGAATAACGGATGTAGTTTATCAAGTATAAATTTTCGAAACGTAAATAATTAAAGAAATAAGAACCATGAAGTAAACAAATAGATTACGAAAGAGAATGAAGTTAGCTAACCAGAAAGTCCCGCACAAACGAATGCAATAATTTTAATTTCCAACAGCATCGTGGAAAGGCCTTTCAACACTGCAACAGGAATGGGTGATTGAAACCGTGTCTTAAATATTGTCATTCATATATTGTGCGTATTATTTTGTAAAAGAACTTTCAACATGCAGTTAGTATAGACCAGCGGTCGGCACACACATACAATAACGTTTTGTTTAATATTTGTTTGAGTAAATTGCACTGGGCAGATCATCAGAGTGTGTGTGCAGACCGCTGTTCTACAGTATACGTGAGCGAGCAGCGTCTGGGCAGAACAAAACCCTATGCTCACTTAATAGGGCGCTGCCGACCGCTGGTATAGACAAATAGTAAAGGCTATACTTGTAACGTAAATTTAATCTGAAACCAGTCCTCCATCCGAATGAGAGTTTGACACGGAAACTAGATAGATAATCAGAGGTTTACCAAAAGGTTCGGTAGTTTTATATACTGTTAAAGAAAACTGATTTATTGATTACAATTCTCAGAAACGAATTCTGCAAAGTACATTAGTTTATAATAAAACTTTGAAATGAACATTGAAGCGATTAGTATTGTTGTTTAAATTGTTGAGAATATAGGAATGATTTTGTAAACTTGGATTCCACAGCGGGAAGCATGGGTTAAGATAATTCGGTAGCATTTGTATTAGGGGTTTCGCACAACTCGGCTAAGGAAACCATGGCAGGGAGGGTAAAGAGCCAGCCTTTCAATAACATCAGAGAGTGCTTTTAAAGAATGTAGTACACACCACACCTTAGTCATCCATTTTATTAGTAAACAATAGTGAAAATCAAAGGTTAAAGTTTATGATAGAGGGACTCTGTAATTATATTAGTGTGATGGGCTTTCAGAGTTTGATTGCCAAGAACTCACCCCGTCCCGACTGACTGCTAGCCCTAAGACGGGTCCCGCCGGCTTTCAAATTTTGGATAGAGCGGAAGTGTTAGGTGGGTACAACGAATTCTAATAGGATTCGCGATCAAGAATTGAACATGCCCGTTGCCTACCCTACTAAGTACCTTTTCGGGAAATAACCGCTAAAACTCAACAACCCACGTCCACCATTACAAATATTGGCGCCCAACCTGAAGGCTAATGATGTTACAATTATTAGTACCCAACCTGATGGCCTAATGCCGTTACAATTACACTGGTCGACAAAAAAAAAGCCAAAGAATAAAAGCTACCAAACCTGAAAGGATTTTAGTTGTAAATTACTACCTCATACTTGGAAACTTTCCATCACGTCGCAGTTTTGAGAAATCCGTGGTCAAAGTTCCAAATTTTCGATTTTTAGGCACTTTTTGGATCTTAATAGCAAGAAAACCCTTCGTAGCCCAGAGCCACAATTTAGCGGAAATGGTACTTTGAACCTTTAACTTCAAGAGTGTCCAATTACAAAGTTGGGCAACCTCTACTTTTTAAGCTACAATGGATTTTACTGAAGTACTTTTTGTCACTTTTTTCCATCTATAGTAGCCTCATATATTCCTTATTGAAGTGAGACCCGTACACACACAATACATTAAAAATATCAGGCTACTACAGATAGAAAAAAGTGACAAAATTTAACTTAGTAAAATGCTTTGTAACTCAAGAAGTAGAGGTCGCCCAATTTAGTGATTTGACACAATTGAAGTTAAAGGTTCAAAGTACGATTTCCACCAAATTGTGGCTCTGGGCTACAAAGAGTTCAGTTTTTATTAGGCCATAAAAAGTGCCTATAAATCGAAAATTTGGAACTTTGACCACGAATTTCTCAAAACTGTGACGTGATGGAAAGTTTCCAAGTATGAGGTAGTAATCTAAAGGTAAAATCCTTTCAGGTTTTGTAGCTTTTAGTCATGGGCCAAAAAAAGGTTCGGATTTTGTCGACCTGTGTTATTAGTACCCAACAGATTTTTTTTAGAAGCCCTTGAAGAAAAGTGGATCGCGTTTGTGTATACAGCAGCGAGTGCATTAGTTAAAAGAGTGTTTGATAGGAAATTCGATGTACAATAAGAATAGCAGAAATTGATACCTTTACACACAATAGAGTAAATTCAGTTAAAACAAGAGAGAACGTTATAGTCGGGTGCCCCGACTATCAAATACCCGTTACTCAGGTAAAGGGAGTGCGAGGGAGATGGAGATAGAAACTTTGATCACGCATAACTTTTTAACGAATGGTCAGATTTGAAAAATTTCTTCTACATTTCGATAGGTATTGATAAACACAATAAAACTGAATTTTTACTTTTCCGAAATATTAACATTTTTAAAATCGTATATAAGCGATTGTGGGCGTTAGAGGGGGCGTGGCACCTTCTTGAAACAAACTTGCGCTGCGTAGAAACTCCAAGAATCTTCATGCCAAATACCAATCCTCTAGCTTTTATAGTTTCCGAGATCTCAGCGTTCATACGGACAGACAGACGGACAGACGGACATGGCTATATCGACTCGGCTAGTGACCCTGATCAAGAATATATATACTTTATAGGGTCGGAAACGCTTCTTTCTCCCTGTTACATACTTTTACACGAATACAATATACCCTTTTACTCTACGAGTAACGGGTATAATCATCGAATTTTGTTTCGGTTTAGACTCGTGAATGAGGTAGTGCAATAATTACAAGACTTGATTTGGAATACATGACTGAAGTGAGCTGTTGTTTCTTCACATGTCCGCTTGTTTTCTGTAATCCTTTGTACTAATCAAATGCGTAGTCTTAATTCGATCTTGAATTGAAGATTCAATAAGGTTTAGAAGAAGAGAGGATGATAGTTGGTGGAAATAAATATCGTAGGTGTAGAGTCGACCAAGGAATTGCCCTAGCTAAAATCTTATCAGATCGGAAAAACTTTAGGGAAAATTTATTTAAGAATCAATAACCCATTTTTTCAAGTAAGTCTACAATTCTTTGTTAATACCGTATCAAAACTCAGAGCTTACCGCTGAACCAAAAATTTATTTGTGAAGAACTTTAATTGGAATACAGTAAGATGCCTGTGATAAATACTCCAGAGAATGTTACTGATGGTAACGCCCGTGATAACGACAACCATGTAGTTTTTGTAACACGGTGATGAATTCGGAAACTCCTTGTATTACAACAAAATGCAAGCATACTTTCCACCAAAATTGTTTAACCACATGGTTAACAGATAAACAGGAATGTCCAATATGTCATAGTCCATGTCAATCGCAGGAGTTGCAATTTGTGAATCGAGGTCAAACGTTAGAAAGAGAATTACTGGCAGCTAAAAATAACGAAGGTACTTCCGTAAATAGACCCCTAACTAGGAGATATATGCAACAGCACCCAGAAAGAGGTACCAACGCTACGAATCCATTTGAACCAGCAGGCCCCTCTAACGCTAGAACAAATAGACGACCTAGAAGAGGACGTCCAGCTAGATCTTCGATACCAGCAGGAATAGACTATGATCGCATAAATCATATGATTAGCGAATCGATGTCCCAAATGTTAAATGACGTACATTTAAGCCATAATAGCAACGTACCACCAGCAAACACAGCAGGTGATAGACCTGAAAGTAGGAGTACTTTCAGCTCTAGAAGTTCACATGTTAGTTCTCATAGAAATATTTTGTCGCTTAGTACTGAGAAGGTGACGACTATTATACAAAATTGGCATATCAAATTTGACGGAACGAATCAAGGATTAAGTGTAGATGAATTTATTTATCGAATTCGCTCATTAGCGAAGGAAAGCCTACAAGAAGATTTAGGTCTCGTATGTAAGAATTTACCAGTTCTTCTGAAAGGAAACGCTTTAGATTGGTATTGGCGATTTCATAAAAGGGCAGGTAGAATCACGTGGGAGTCTTTTTGAAATGAAACGAGAATATAAAGATCAACGTTCACAGACGGATCTTAGGGAAGAAATTCGGAGTAGACGACAAAAACCGAAAGAATCGTTTGAAGCTTTCTACGAGTCAATTATGATGATGGTAGATAGACTTCCAGTTTCTTTTTTGGATGATGAGTTCCTTGAAATACTAAAACGAAACGTTCTTAGAGAAGTTAAAAAAGACTTATTATATGTCAGCGTTCATTCCGTATCTCATTTGCGTTCGCTTTGTGCGAAACGAGAAAAATTTCTTGCAGAAGAAGTATCTCCAGCTATGTCTAGATACCAAAACAAAATGAAAGGACATATCGCGTCAGTAGAGGAAGATGAGTTCGTGGAAGAAAATTATTCTGAATCTATTGCAGCGTTAAAATTCATAAAATGCCATAACTGTAACCGCGAAGGACACGTTTGGAAAAATTGTGTTCAGCCAAAAACCATCTTCTGCTACGGTTGCGGTGAACCAAATGTTCATAGGCCCAACTGTAGTCGATGTTTTCCAAATAACTCGGAAAACCGGAAGAGGGTTGTGTCCAAAAATACCAGGATACAACCGCAGACAATAAGACGTTAGAAAACCAGCCAACCGATGTGCTCACTACAGTTGAGTCATCAAAAATCGTTAAAGAAGAAATAACGAAGTTTAAAAACGTAGGATATAATTTTATACCATATCATTTACGTCCACAAAATTATAATAAAGTAAGAAGTAGAATAATTCAAAATATAGAAGCAATTAGATTTAATGTACGTAGTAAAAGAAGCACTATAAGGATAAGAAGATTTTTTAAGAATATAAAAG
Organism: Drosophila lutescens; assembly: GCA_037075285.1. Classification (NCBI taxonomy): domain Eukaryota; kingdom Metazoa; phylum Arthropoda; class Insecta; order Diptera; family Drosophilidae; genus Drosophila; species Drosophila lutescens. Next base: position 85,833 of record JBAMCF010000526.1, on the reverse strand, counting down.
AGACTCGGAAATTATTAGTAGCTTCAGTAGTAGCAAGTAAATCGGACATTCGAATCTATGCAGATGTACAGTTTCTTGGATATCAAGAGCAAGGCTTATTAGATATCGGGGCTAGTATAAGCTGTATCGGGTCTAATCTAGCCAAAGAAAACTTTTCACAGTTGAAACACTTTAAAAGAATTTCCAGTTGTGTAAACACAGCCGATGGTAAAGCGCATGAAGTAATAGGATGGATACTTGTTGATATTCTATATAAATCTGAGAAGCGTCCCATAAAGCTGTACATTATCCCAGCCATTTCGCAAAGATTGATCCTAGGGATTGATCTTTGGAAGACGTTCAACCTAGCACCGAACGTTATTCCATCCATTAGTACGCTTGAAAGTTCACCAAACGAGTCAGAAAGTACAGTCTATCCTTTAACAGATGCACAAAAGCAGCAGTTAGAGGCTATTAAACAGCTGTTTCCAAGCTTTGCTGACAAAGGACTAGGGCGAACTAAACTTATCGAACATGACATTGAGGTTGACGATTTTAAATCCATTAAGCAACGTTTCTACCCTCTTTCACCGGCAGTAGAGAAAATTCTCTATAAGGAAGTTGATAGGATGCTCTCTTTAGGTGTGATCAAGCCATCGACAAGTAAATGGAGTTCGCCCAAGAGACTTGTACTTAAGCCAAACAAAGTTAGACTGTGTCTCGATGCCCGTAAACTCAACAACGTAACGCACAAGGATGCATACCCATTGGCAAGCATCGAAGGCATTCTTTCTCGACTTCCTAAAGCAGAAATGATTTCCAAAATTGATCTGAAAGATGCCTACTGGCAAATCGGATTAACGGAACGTGCAAAAGCTTTGACGGCTTTTACTGTACCGGGAAGGCCATTATATCAATTTGTAGTAATGCCCTTCGGGTTATGTAATGCGCCGCAAACCATGAGTAGATTAATGGATGCTATAATCCCAGATGATCTACGGTTTTGTGTTTTCGGATATCTAGACGATCTCTGCGTCGTTTCAGATAGTTTCGAAAATCACGTTACAGTATTAGTGCGAATCGCAAACCAATTCAAGATGGCAAATCTGACCCTTAATGTAACCAAGAGCAAGTTTTGCGTTCAACAAGTTAACTACTTGGGTTATATTATTGGAAACGGAGGCATCGCTACTGACCCACAAAAGATCGAATCTATTCGCAATTGGCCTGCACCAAAGAATATTCGTCAGGTCAGAGGATTTTTAGGTCTCGCAGGTTGGTACAGGCGATTTATTGCACACTTCTCGGAATTGACTTTTCATATCACTGAAACTCTAAAAGGCAAGAAGAAGTTTGTATGGACTTCCGAAGCTCAAGGAGCCTTTGATAAGCTGAAAGAAGCGTTGACTTCTCCACCTGTGCTTGTAAATCCAGACTTCTCCAGAAAGTTCTATGTCCATTGCGACGCGAGTGACTTCGGAATCGGAGCTGTCCTTGTACAATTATCACCTGAAGGGGAGGAGCGACCCATTTACTTTTACTCTAAAAAACTTTCATCCGCACAGCGAAATTGGTCTGTACCCGAGCGTGAATGCTATGCTGTGTTGGAAGCATTAGAAAAATTTCGATGTTACATTGAAATGCAAGATTTTGAGGTGATTACAGATCACTCGAGTATTGTCTGGTTAAGAGAACAACACAACTTGAAAGGACGACTAGCTCGATGGGCTATGAAACTTCAGCATTACAAATTTCCAGTTCGTCACAGAAAAGGTAGAGTTCATATAATACCAGATGCACTGTCGCGCATACCAGAAAGCGATGTTGCAGCAATATTAGAGGCAGGACCTGAAATCAACTTAGAGTCAGCTCATTTTTCCGATGAAGATTATTAGTTGCTTAAAAACCGAATTAGGTCTAACCAAAGCTGCTTACCCGACCTCAAAATAGTGGATGAATTTGTATATGCGAGGCGTGAACATGCTTCGGGTTAGGTTAGGTTAGGTTGGAACGGCTGCCAGACTATCGTCTGGCACACTTAGACCTCTGTGGGTCCGTTGTGATACCGTATGATCTCGTTTTTTTATCCCTTATTTTTTTTCCGGGATCCCCTGTCTCTTATGTCTCGTCCTAGAGGCCTAGAGAGCATTTCCGGATGATTAGCATGTCTTCCACCCTGAAGATTTTACAAAGGAGTTTAAGTCCTTAAGCTTGATCTCCGATATTTCGGTCAGATCGTTAAGGAAGGGGTATCCTAAGTGCTAAACAGGCCTCTGCAGCTGGATCTGAGGATTGATAGTTGTTGCGTCCACCAGGGGGGTTTTTTCTTCCCTCTTGGTTTCCCTATTGGGCATGCAGCTTTGAATGCCGAGTTGCAGGCATTTGTGAAAATGTCTACTGTTATATCCAACTCTTGTGGATCTGTTGGGCTTTCTGGCGGTTCCGTGGGAAGGATATTCGTCAGAATTTCTTTGTACATAGGCCAGTCAGCCCTTTTGGGGTTTGCGAAGCTGACCGGCAAGGGTGAATCAAGGGACAATATTGTTTCAATGAATCTATGATCTGAGAAAGAGTGCTGGTCGGAGACGAACCAGTTTCTGACTGCACTTACTAGTGAATCTGATACCAACGTTAGATCTATGATCGTTTGGCACGCTTTGGTTATGAAGGTGGGGGCATTTCCCCTATTGCATAAAAATAAGTTCGAGTTAAGAATAAAGTCAAAAAGAGACTCACCTCTGTCGTTGTTGTTTGGGCAACCCCACTGGGTGTGATGGGCGTTGGCGTCACAGCCTATTACCAAACCTGTCTTGAGCTCTTCGCATTCCTTTGCCAGTCCTCTGACTAGCGCGTCTGGGGGGTCTTCCTTTTCAAAGGCCATGTAGGCCGATAGCAGCCTAATGGAGCCGTGCTGCAGCTCCAGGCTTACTGAGGTGTTATCTCCGTTGCTGTAATTGCGAAGCAGAAATATATTTAGGTGCCTTTTGGCTAAAATGCAGGTTCGAATTTTACCTTCTTTGGGGTCAAGCATTAGCTTATACTCTTTTGTTCCCAGTCCAGCAACCTTGCCTCCTACCACCCAAGGTTCCTGTACCAGGACTAAGTCGGCTTCGCCCTGAGCCAGGCGAAGCTGTAGTGCAGCCGAAGCTGTCTTACTGTGGTGGAGATTGATTTGCAGAAGTCTTAGCGTCATCTGCATCTGCAACCTCCACAACAGTGACGTCGGCCTCCTCCTCACTCAGGTCCACGTCTTCGATAGCCGGTCCCAGCGCTCGTATCTCTCTGCTTAGCGAGGAATCGGTAGAGTAGCCGTCCTCCGGCCCGCCAGGCGCCTCCAACTCCTCTGCAAGCACCTGCTCGGCTGGGTTGCCTGCAGGGCTTCCGGCAGCATTCGAGTCGCCTTTGTACACCTTCATATAGACGGCACTGAAACCGAAGTTCAGCTTGCCTCGAGCATCCTCGATTGGCGCCACCGACTCCTTATTTAGGACCAGGACCGCCTGGTTTACGTCCCCTTCGTGTTCCTCCACCTTGACGACTCTCCAGTCCTTCGTGGGGAGGTGCGGATTGCAAACTTGCAGCATATAGACGATGTCCTCCGGGGCCTTCATAGCTGCTGGGAGCCAGATCCGGGCTCGGGGCCTACTAGGGACGTCGCACCAGTCAAGTGCGACAATGTTCGCCCCCCCATAGACCGCACCGAGCTTACTTGCCGCCTGCTTGTATAGGTCAGCCGACCGCTGACTGTCGCAGGCTACCACTTTGACGCTGCCTTGGTACCATCCCGCGTCCATGCAGCAGGGCGGAGAGCATGGGTTTTCGCGGATCATGCGAAGGCATATGATGGACAGGTGGGACTCCACTGCTTTCCACTTATTTCTGGGGATCCGTCCTTCCGGGTTTCCCTTATCGATAAGACCGATTAGGACTCGATCTTTGGTGATCTCCGCGAAGGAAACCGAGGGCTGGACCTTTTATCTCTTCGCCGAGGGTCCGGGTAGCTCGAGGGATCGTTGCCGCTTCGTCTGAGCACCTTCTTGTGTGGGCTTATCCTGCCCATAGTTGGGAAGCACCAACTTTGCCCACTCTACCTTCTTCAGCCATTCTGGCGAAGGTGTGGCAATGTTGCTTCTAGCATGTGAGCGCAGAGTCTGAGCAGCAGTCCGTCTTTCCGCGTATGTGTATTTGCCACCAGTGGGTGGCCCGATCGCCTTGGCTGTGCCTACCGTTGCCTTTGGTGCAGTTTCTCCTGAGGCGGACGTATCGGCAGCCGGCTTTCTGCCACCCAACACCCCCAATTTGGGGTGTGGTCCCTTCCGGACCGTGCTGGTGCTTGCGTTGGAGCCAGCGCTCTGCATCTCTGTGGGTTTTTTAAGAGTTCCCGTCTCTGTGTTAATTTGTTTTTTGTTAGTTGTCTCAATGTTAGATCCCACGAGTTGCGGAGAAGGGGAAGGTCCACCCGGGCAGAGATCCGCGATGCCCGGGTAAGGCGGTAGTTAGAACAGGGGGTCGCCATTTCCCTGAGCTCACCGTTCAAGACTGGGCTAGTTTTTGACCCGGGCCCCCAGCCAGGCTGACTCTCGGCACGGTCCGAGTTACACCTTAGTCCGGCCCGGAGTGAGATGTTGTTTTGGGAGAGGAGGGGGGTAGGTGGTGTGTAGGGTTTTTGGGTTTGTGTAAAGCAAATATTTAGATGCGGCTGAACAACTCGCATCGTCGGTACTGCATCGATGCAAGATACCCGCTGGCTGTCCGGGGCTGATTATTTGCTGGGGCTTCCGTCCACGATTCCGTGATTGACCTCTGCCACCAGTTTATTCACAGCTGACCTCCGGAAGTAGAGGTCGTTCGCTATCCGCAACCTGCGACCCGCTCGGTTGCCCCAGCTGGGCGGCTTCGGAACCATCTCACAAGTTCTTTAGGCCGAGATGCTTCGGGTAATACAGAACAAGAAAACACATCTTGGAAGTTATGGGTTCCTCAACAGTTACGTTCAGAATTGATAGGTAGAGCATCCAATCCACAAGTAGCAGCTCATGAAAGCATCGGAAAAACTGTAGAGTTAATTCGCAGAAACTTTTTCTGGCCTGGACTTGTCAAAGATGTTCGTTCCTATATACGACAATGTGACATATGTAAAGCTACTAAATCTCCAAGTATGATTCTTCGAGCTCCTGTGGGGAAATTAGTAGAAACAGAAAGACCCTTTCAAAGGCTGTATATTGATCTACTTGGACCATATCTACGCAGCAATAGAGGTCATATAGGACTATTGATTGTTTTGGACCACATGACAAAATTTCATTGGCTGTGTCCTTTAAAAAAATTTACAGCGAATCTCATTCAAGACTTCTAAGGTCAAGACATATTTCCATATTATTGTAAGTGATAACGGATCACAATTTAATTGTTCAGAGTTCAATGCATTTCTCATGAGACTAGGTATTCGTCATATCTATACAGCTTAATACACAGCTCAGTCTAACGCTAGTGAGCGTGTAAATCGATCATTGATTGCAGGAATTCGGACTTACTTAAGGAAAGATCATACTCAATGGGATATAAATCTGACAAGTATTAGTTGTTCACTTAGAAACAGTATTCAAACATCGATAGGAAAAACCCCGTATCAAGCTCTATTTGGTGTAAGCATGGTTACACATGGATCAACATACCAGCTGTGGCGCAATTTAAATGCTTTAGACGACTCAACTTTATGTTTAGATCGAGATGATTATCTTACACTAATGCGTGAAGACCTAAAGTCTCATATTAAGAAATCACATGAAGTTAATACCCGCCAGTACAATTTAAGAGCAAAGCCTGTTAACTTTAAAGTTGGACAGGAAGTTTTTCGGCGAAACTTTGCCCAAAGCAATTTTAGTAAAAATTTCAATGCGAATCTAGACCCTGTCTTTATAAAATCTCGAATTAGAGAGAAAGTTGGAGCAAGTTTGTTTATCCTTGAAGATTTGAAAGGCAAACTAGTAGGCCCCTATTCGGCTAAAGACATTCGAGTCTGAACGCCCTTTTTCCGTCTAGATTTCTAATTTGGTAGAGAAATGGAAAGTTATCCGGTTATGTAATGGGCGAAATTCAAATTTATAACGACCATTAAAAGTTGCGCAGCAAACAGCTTGCGACAGTTAGCAATACTGGAACAGACTTCCAATATCGAAACGCAACGCGACGACTTACGTAGGAGACTTGCCAACTTGCTAAAAAGCTAGACCCACGCGACTGCGGGAATACTTGTTCACTTTCCCACGATCGGCGAACAGAACAGAAGTTCTAGATTTTTCTCCAGCGAAAACTCAAAAGTTTTAATCCGTCCGCCTACGGTAAAAGTGCACGTGGTTTTGCTACAAATACGCGTTTAAAAGCGTTATCCCAGTTTAGAAGTCCGCCTACGGTAAATGAGCCCGTGTATTTCGCATACAAATACGCGCTCCAAGTGCATAATTACTTGAATTTGGTAAACGTCCGCCTACGGTAAAAGTGCTGATACGTTTGTGTATTTCACTGATCAGTAAGAGCCATCCATACGGATCGGCACAAAAAGGAAAACAACAATTCTTGGGAGTTTTCCGGTCTCTGTGAGTATTTTATAACGCGCACCCCGCGCTCCCCCCTTAGGAAAGTTTTCTGATTTCGTTTTGTTCCACATTAGCGTCAAAACAGACCCTAGTGGGAAGCCCAAGTGGTGACTCTAGGAGTAAAGCAGAGAACATGGGAGAGCTGAAAAAAACCTAACGTATAGAGAGTGAAGCGATCGGAGAAACACATGGCCAGCGTCCCTGAGGATAGAACTCACTAGAAGCCACAGTGAGGTTAGATTCGACATGTGCAGCAAACCCGAGTAAGGTTAAACTCGACGCGTGCATAAGTGAGGTTAATTTCGGCATATGGAAACATCGACACATGGATCGGAAGGCAGCAACTCTCACATGCTAGGAGACGAAGCAGCAGTTTTTTTTTGGATTTTGCATGGCCATCCATCTTAATTTTGTGTAAATTTAGACGGCAGACATACCGATGCAGAACGTAAAGGTTCATTTTGTTAGACAGCGCTAACGCTCATAAATCAATTGTAATTGCGAGATGAATTTTGATTCAATTTCCTGTAAAATTAAAACCTTTGTTTTACAACAAACGCAGTCCTGCGATGGCTGATCAGTTTGTAGAATAACGGATGTAGTTTAAAAAAATAAGAACAATGAAGTTAACAAATAGATTAAGAAAGAGAATGAAGTTAGCAAACCAGAAAGTCCCGCACAAACGAATGCAATAATTTTTAATTCCCAACAGCATCGTGGAAAGGCCTTTCAACACTGCAACAGGAATGTGTGATTGAAACCATGTCTTAAATATTGTCATTCATATATTGTGCGTATTATTTTGTAAAAGAACTTTCAACATGCAGTTAGTATAGACCAATAGTAATCTGAAACCAGTCCTCCATCCGAATGGGAGTTTGACACGGAAACTAGATAGATAATCAGAGGTTTACCAAAAGGTTCGGTAGTTTTGTATACTGTTAAAGAAAACTGATTTATTGATTACAATTTTCAGAAACGAATTCTGCAAAGTGCATTAGTTTATAATAAAACTTTATAATGAACATTAAAGCGATTAGTATTGTTATTTAAATTGTTGAGATTGATTTTGTAAACTTGGATTCCACATCGGGAAGCATGGGTTGAGATAATTCGGTAGCATTTGTATTAGGGGTTTCGCACAACTCGGCTTAGGAAACCATGGCAGGGAGGGTAAAGAGCCAGCCTCTCAATAACATCAGAGAGTGCTTTTAAAGAATGTAGTACACACCACACCTTAGTCATCCATTTTATTAGTAAACAATAGTGAAAATCAAAGGTTAAAGTTTATGATAGAGGTACTCTGTAATTATATTAGTGTGATGGACTTTCAGAGTTTGATTGCCAAGAACTCACCCCGTCCCGACTGACTGCTAGCCCTAAGACGGGTCCCGCCGGCTTTCAAATTTTGGATAGAGCGGAAGTGTTAGGTGGGTACAACGAATTCTAATAGGATTCGCGATCAAGAATAGAAGCTGCCCGTTGCCTACCCTACTAAGTACCTTTTCGGAAAATAACCGCTAAAACTCAACAACCCACGTCCACCATTACATCTGGTACCTACGGAATTGGTGTTATATGGTATATGTTCTATTCTTCTTCATCTACTACCCAGTCGGGCTTTCAGGCATGTGGTGCTTGATTCCACAATAAAATCCTACGTAAAATTTCATGGGTTTGCTCCAGGTGAACTTTTTCAGTGGGTTTTCAAGGGGAATTTTTCGACAAAACGTTCGCTGCTCGTTTACATGGGAAATTCCATTGGAATGTTTCAGGGGAACAATTCCTGTCACTTGAACATCAGTAAAATTCTCAACTTTTAATTCTGAAAGTGCTCAGTATATAATGCGCTCGAGTAAGTAAACTTATGTAGACAGCCGATTTGTTTGACGGTCGCAGTAAAAGTGATCTTTATTAAGCAGAACTCTGCGCGCTTAGCCTATTTTACAAGGGTTGGGTACATAGAGTGTGTGAGTGAGACAAGCATAGTGTTACTTGGAGTAACAGGGATGTATATATGTACAAATAGTGTGACCTAACTTAAAGTATGTGTAAGTGTGTATGTATGTATAAACAGTTACTTAGGAATATATTAGGTTGTCAAAAAAGTCTTGCGGTATTTTCGCTAGTTGGCGCTGAAAGCGCGTAGTTCTTGTTTTATTCGTCGCATCTGGTCATAATATACCTTCTTGGAAAGCTCATTTCACGCGCTAACACGTGTTTGAGTCGTTCGTGAGTTATAGCGTCGCAATCATGGAGCAAAATATAGAAAATACGGCATATTTTACAGTACTACTACGATAAAGGCAAAAATGCATCTCAAGCCGCCAATACAATTTTTGCAGTTTATGGACACGATACAGTTTTCATTTCCACCGCACAACGATGGTTTCAACGTTTTCGTTCTGGTGCAGAGGTGGTCAAAGAAGGAATGAATGTCGTAGAAAATTGCGATAAAAACGGCATATTAGTAGCAGTAGCATCGGTCAAGAGCTTGGCTTAAGTCATCAAGCCGTTATAAACCATTTGAAGAAGCTTTGAGTCACTTAAAAGCTCGATGTAAAAAAAGAAAAAATAATATAATAAAAATACCGCAGGACTTTTTTTGACAACCCAATATATGTATGTATGTGTGTGTAACTTATTGATACAATTCGGCCATCCTGACCGGAGAGCTCCTGATCTCTTAACTATTTACATTTTGTATCCATGGCCGCATATTTGCTACTGCCCAAACTCCCTTATAAGGAAGCGTAAATTGTTGGAACCCTTCAACATCTATCGTTACGCAAAACCTTAGTCACTTTATAAGGACCTTTAAATTTCAGTATTCATTTTTTGGATACGCCTACATGACAGTCGAAATTTTTTATCATAACTAAATCATCTTTCTCATACTCATTAGGGTTTTTTCTTTTAAGAATCTGTACGTCATTTATTATATTCTTGTAACTTTTCAATACTCTTACTGGCTTTCTCTCTTATTATTTCTAAATTTATACTTCCGCTAATTTCTCTTTTAAGCTATCTATAACTTTTCCCTTCTGAGATACTCCGAACAAAACTTTACTTGGGTGTTGAATGATTGATCTTTGCATCGTATTATTAAGTGCGTGTTCAACTGTTTCTAGAACTGTATCCCAAAACAATCCTTTGTCTGGTTCAGTCAACTTAGCCTATGCTTTTATTCACCCTATCTTTATGTGTTTCACATCGTTCTCCTCTAAAAAGTAATGAAATTCTGTGGACGTGAAGCATGTCCCTCGGTCTGAAATCACACATCTCGGCCTACTATATGACCTAAAATAGTTCTTTAATGATACTATTGCTTCCCTAGACTTTGTGGTTTTTGCCGGATAAAGTCTTACAAACTTTGTGAATGCGTCTATAATTACAAAAAAGTGTTTGTTAGCTCTACTTTTATCTGCCGGACCATAGTAGTCTTTATGTATAACGTCTATATGTATTACTTAGGCTCAGATGACACATTCAATTTTTAACGTCAATTTATTGTAGCAATTTTTCTTTAATGGGACTTCAAACGAGCGCGAGAAAGAATCAAATATTTTTGGCTGCTCTACTACTAACACCAATAATAAAGGCGCGATATCATATTAATCCTGACTCGCTTGCACTTCTTTAAACTCACACAAATGAAAAATTGTCACAATAAATTGACGCTAAAAATTGAATGTGTCATCTGAGCCTTACCTTCATCTTTTCTAGGCTTATCGGAATAGGCGATATATTTCAAACAATTATTAATGTGTTGCTTGCATTTTTCACGAACTTTGGGGAACCAGTAGCTTTTTGAAATAACTTCTACCATTTTATCTATTCCTACGTGTCCTAACTGATCGTGGTAACTAAACAAAACATGAATCTCCATTTCGTTAGGCACATAAAATAAAAGTGAATCCCTATCCTTTTTTCAGTAAACTATTCCGTTGCGCATTTCGTAATCCTTTAGTTCTGTCTGTTGAAGTTGCTCCTTTATATTTAACGCGAGAGTAAAAGCACTACAATCTGTAACTATTTTGAACTCTATTCCCTGAAGATATATCCTAAAACGTTGTAACGCGTAAACCACTGCGAGCGTTTCTAGTTCGAAACTATGGTATTTCGCCTCCACATCTGACGTGCGTTTTGGAAAATAGAATACGAGGTGCAACTTATTGGCTATCTTTTTCTGCATTAAAATTGAACCAAACCCTAGGGCACTAGCATCACAGTGTAGCTCTGTCGGGTCTGTTGGGTTGTACAACGCCAAAATAGGGGATTCTAAAAGATTAACTTTAACGTCTGAAATAGTAGCACAATCCAAGGAAACTTTGAGCTTCATGCGTTTTTGTCGGAATAGGAAAATCTTTTACAGCTTGCATGCCTTTTGAATCGGGTTTAATACCCTCTCCCGATATTATGTATCCTAAATATTTTATTTCACTTTGGAGAAACTCGCACTTGTCTAACCTAAGTTCTAACTTGTTATCTACCAATCGCTTAAATACCTCCGTTAATATTTCTATGTGAGTCTTACTATCTTTCGTTGCTATCAAAATATCGTCCATATAAATAAGTACCTTGTCGTCTCTAACTAAATCAGCAAAAATTTTATTCACGAACCTTTGAAAAACTGCAGGAGCGTTTCGTAAGCCAAACGGCAATCTAAGCCATTCACATTGACCCATAGGTGTTGTAAAAGCAGTATATTTAATTGAATCTTCGTGCATGTGCACGTGGAAGAACCCATTTTTAAGATCTAACTTGGTAAAAACAATTTTTTCGGAAAGTTTATCAAAAAGGTCGTCTATAAGGGGGGTGGGGTAATTATCTTTCAACATGTTCTTATTTAATGTTCTGTAATCTACGCACATTCGTAACTCTCCAGACTTTTTCTTAACTATAACTATTGGTGACGCATACTCGGACTCGCATACCGTTTTGAATGTAATCATCTAACAAATTCTGGACCTGACTTTTCTCTTCGTATGATAAACGCCTTGGACGGTAATTGAACGGTTTAATATTGTCAAACTTCAGTTTAATTTCCCATTTAACTAAAGGTATCTCCGGTTGCTATTAATAACACAATCGGTTCCAGTCCAACCAATGTACTATCAATGAGGCAATCATTTTCAAGACTACTATCGTTAGAACTATCATCACAACCACTATCATTTGAGCAATCTTTTTCAATATATCGATCATTTAAACAACTATCATTTTCACAATCGTTTGGACAATCATTTTCCCTAACAATCTTAAACTTACAAATGTTCATAAAATCTCTTCCTAAAACAGTACTATATGCCATCGATTTGTTCGATTTGTTCCATATATATCTAAAGGGCTGTGATTCCAGCCAAAGTAATTCGTAATATTGTTTTCACTAAACTTAATGCTGCTGCTTCTCAAAACATTTTCAACGCATGATAACTTTGTAAAACTAAGTGCACTCCCAGAATCGATTATGCATTCTACGAACAAACATTGATTAGGTTCTGAATTAGTCATCCATTTTATTAGTAAACAATAGTGAAAATCAAAGGTTAAAGTTTATGATAGAGGGACTCTGTAATTATATTAGTGTGATGGACTTTCAGAGTTTGATTGCCAAGAACTCACCCCGTCCCGACTGACTGCTAGCCCTAAGACGGGTACCGCCGGCTTTCAAATTTTGGATAGAGCGGAAGTGTTAGGTGGGTACAACGAATTCTAATAGGATTCGCGATCAAGAATAGAAGCTGCCCTTTGCCTACCCTACTAAGTACCTTTTCGGGAAATAACCGCTAAAACTCAACAACCCACATCCACCATTATATCTGGTACCTACGGAATTGGTGTTATATGGTATATGTTCTATTCTTCTTCATCTACTACCCAGTCGGGCTTTCAGGCATGTGGTGCTTGATTCCACAATAAAATCCTACGTAAAATTTCATGGGTTTGCTCCAGGTGAAATTTTTCAGTGGGTTTTTAAGGGGAATTTTTCGACGAAACGTTCGCTGCTCGTTTACATGGGAAATTCCATTGGAATGTTTCCGGGGAACAATTCCTGTCACTTGAACAGCAGTAAAATTCTCAACTTTTAATTCTGAAAGTGCTCAGTATATAATGCGCTCGAGTAAGTAAACTTATGTAGACAGCCGATTTGTTTGACGGTCGCAGTAAAAGTGATCTTTATTAAGCAGAACTCTGCGCGCTTAGCCTATTTTACAAGGGTTGGGTACATAGAGTGTGTGAGTGAGACAAGCATAGTGTTACTTGGAGTAACAGTGATGTATATATGTACAAATAGTGTGACCTAACTTAAAGTATGTGTATGTATGTATGTGTGTGTGTGTATGTATAAACAGTTACTTACCCAGCGGGAAAGTGAGAAGTTGATTTTTAGTGTTCTTGAAATGCTGTTCCTTTTTGCAGGCGGCGGTGTGGGGATAGATAATTTCTGAGCGTTAAATGGGGGTGGGTTTCTGAGTAGCATCAATATCAGGCCACTTATGCGCTGTGTGATTTCTGTGGCACTACGATTAAAACAAGAGAGAACGCTATAGTCGGGTGCCCCGACAATCAGATACCCGTTACTCAGGTAAAGGGAGTGCGAGGGAGATGGAGATAGAAATTTGAACACGCATAACTTTTTAACGAATGGTCCGATTTGAAAAATTTCTTCTACATTTCGATAGGTATTGATAAACACAATAAAACTGCATTTTTACTTTTCCGAAATATTGAAATTTTTAAAATCGTATATAAGCGATTGTGGGCGTTAGAGGGGGCGTGTCACCTTTTTGAAACAAACTTGCGCTGCGTAGGAACTCCTAGAATCTGTATGCAAAATGCCAATCTTCTAGCTTTTATAGTTTCCGAGATCTCAGCGTTCATACGGACAGACGGACAGACAGACAGACAGACAGACAGACAGACAGACAGACAGACGGACAGACGGACAGACGGACATGGCTAGATCGACTCGGCTAGTGATCCTGATCAAGAATATATATACTTTATGGGGTCGGAAACGCTTCCTTCTAGCTGTTACATACTTTTGCACGAATACAATATACCCTTTTACTCTACGAGTAACGGGTATAAAAATCACCAACTTAAAATATTCAAAAATCCTATGATTTTCACATTTAACTTTAATGTGTTTTTTTTTTTAAATTCGTAGAAAAAATATTAATAATTTTTAATCAAATAAATTAAACTCAATAACTGTAATCATTATGACTATAATAATATTTATTGATGATTTAAATTTATTTTACTCAATAACAAAACTTTCCGTGCCACACGGCTTTTGAAAAAGATTCTGTGCCAATTTCATTTCAAAGCTACAACCAGGATTTTCTAAAATATTCATAACTATTGAATATATAATACAAATAATAATAAGAATTATGACGGGACTCAAAAAAATTATCGAATAAAGCCAAAGTCAGACGATCAAAATATTTGATCAAATTTATCAAGGATTGCCATTAACTTACATAGAAAACTGTTATTGGTTTTTTACATTTTTTAACATTTTCTATGAAATAAAAAAATTTGATCGTCCGATCGTGGTCTAAGCCATTTTTAAGAGTTGTTAAAAAATAAAAATTCGTGTTGGCAGTATTGATAACATTTAACATGAAATCGAATTGGCGAAAAATACCTACTTTACCTATAATATACGTAACCTTTAATGATTACGGTCCCTAAAAAATTTTTTTTATGAATGAAATTGTTATTTGCGGGAAAAGTGTGACCCTAAGTTACAACGAAATTATGACCAATTATTATCATTCTTCGGAATGTTGGTATTATCAAATATATGATGCACGGTCACATCAATTTAAATTTCGTGCAAAAGTGAAATAAAAAAATGCAAAAAGTTAATTTGAATCTAAAAACAAGAAAAAGGTGACTGATAAAATAAATGTTGTCGTTTAATAATCTTAATTTCAGCGTTACAGAGGTTAGTACCACAGATATTTTCGCCATTAATAAATATAAGCCTCCAGATGCTATCTTTAACACAAACTCTGCATTTCAGTGTCACTTGAAATGTTTTTAATCTTCACCAGGGGTAAATGGTGTGCGGTGTTCATTAAGTGGTTGTATGAATAGTTCTTCAGTACTAACTTAGTTGTGTCTCTTGGGACCAGAACTGTTGCGCCTGCGTTTCCCATATTTGATTTTTTCTTATAGTTCTCATCCCCGACATAAAAAAGCTGATCAGAGGGTAAATGATCGGCCTTGGCGAACTAGGCATAATTTCTGGAGAGATCCCTTAATTTTGTATGGATATGAATAATGGTAATTACTTTTTTATTATTCCTGGTCTTACATTCATATTTTAATTATTTTTGATATTTTCAGAAGACAGGCTTACAAGACATGGATACCTAAAACCTGCATTCGGCCAAGCAAAATCCGGGAATGCTTCAGGCATTAACAATTTTTAATTCCAATGCTTCGATTGTAAATATTATTAATAAATACACATACAAATATTACATGAAAAAAAATTATTTTTATTGTGGGAAATCAGGAAATCAGTGGAAAATAATATATTTATACCCGTAACTCGTAGAGCAAAAGTATGTAACAGCTAGAAGGAAGCGTTTCCGACCCCATAAAGTATATATATTCTTGATCAGGATCACTAGCCGAGTCGATCTAGCCATGTCCGTCTGTCTGTCTGTGTGTATGAACGCTGAGATCTCGGAAACCATAAAAGCTAGAGGATTGGTATTTGGCTTGAAGATTCTTGGAGTTCCTACGCAGCGCAAGTTTGTTTCAAGAAGGTGCCACGCCCCCTCTAACGCCCACAATCGCTTATATACGATTTTAAAAATTTAAATATTTCGGAAAAGTAAAAATGCAGTTTTATTGTGTTTATTAATACCTAATGTAGAAGAAATTTTTCAAATCGGACCATTCGTTAAAAAGTTATGCGTGATCAAAGTTTCTATCTCCATCTCCCTCGCACTCCCTTTACCTGAGTAACGGGTATCTGATAGTCGGGGCACCCGACTATAACGTTCTCTCTTGTTTTTATTGTGGTAAATCAGATACTGCAAAGTATTGGAAAACCAAAACTGCGAGGGTGTAGAAAAGCAGATATTGCAAGTGGAGGAAAACCATAACTGAGTACGTGTGGAAAATCTATAATGCGGGAAGTCGAAAACTTCCGATTTTGGCCTGCATTCTACTGCCAGAGAACCAGATAGAAACCTCATTTCCCCCTTACTTTTTGTGTCACCCCCGTGAATTTTGAAACCAGAGATGGAAGAAATGTAAGGGGTAAATGAGGTTTTGTCCCTTCCGCTTGTATGGAGAAACCTGATGAAAATATGTTATTTTCCAGAGGAATTTTTCCGGTGGGTAGGAATATATATGTATGTATGTGTGTGTAACTTATTGGTACACTTATAAGATTCCTATAATTTGTGTTTCTCGTTTATCCATTTCCAATTTCCAATTCAAATTTCTCTAATTCGATTATCGTGCTTATCTTTATCAACAATTTAATTTTTTCCATGCCCGAATGCGACCCCCTGAATTTCCCTTGTCTTTTTACATATGAATTTCCTATGTAAAGCGGTAGCGAAAGTTTCATTATATACTGAATATTTTCCTGCTTTTGGGATGTACTGAAAACTCGGCCCAGCCCTTTATAAAAGCGAATGGGTTTTTCAGAAAAGTTCATGTACAACCTGCAGCCAATTCCGTAGGAAAAATGTACATTTTAATTGTGTAAGGGTCCGACTGGGTAACGGAATTTTTATGTGGAATACTATGAAATGGTTTAATTCCTGTACTTCCGTTGTCATCACCGCGTAGGTGTCGTGTGTGATTGGCAACCGTCTTCCCTTCGGTAGGTGTGCTTGAATATTCACCAATTATGTTTTTAACTGACTCACGGAAACTAACGCCGGACTAATTATTCCTCTTTTTAGCCCGGTCATGATGTTGATAATTGCATTGATGTTAATATGGCCTGCCACCAAAATTAGTTCTGCTGCTATCTGACCCAGGTTTCCTGTTTGTATGGCATTCTCTAGTCCCGTGATTTGTGCTTCCATGTGGTTAATTCTTTGCTCCATTGCACTGTTGCTGGTCCTCATGATGTTGATCGTGCTTTTCAGAATCGACTTCTGGTTTCTCAGCAAATGAGTGCTGAAAATTTCCTTTGCCTTGATCTTTTTTAAGGTCTCCTTCATCTTCTTTGCATATTGTGAGTCTAACTCTCCAAATAGGCCGTTGGCTAGGTTTTCCACTAAATCCGGAGCTCCTCTTCTTTGTCTATGATGCTCAAAAAATTGCTGCACATCATACAATTTACTGGCCTCCTGCTCGAGCGCGTGTATTATTGTTTTGTTTGGTAACGGTACCACCCTCACCGGTGCGTCCGGTGTGGTTGGGAATAGATGGGTGGTACCCACACAGGCCAACAAGCTTATGACTTGGAACACAACCTCGGGGATCTTCTGAATCCTTCTACGGATTCTAACGTCCCATTTTTGTCCAATGGTAGTATCGCCAGCCGATGTATTGTTCGGACACACTCTCCTGTTGCTGTCCGCACACTGGCCACACGTACCGCTCCATCCTTTCCTTGATACACCGCGATGATTATTCCCTGCGGCCAATGCAGCAGGCGTACATTGTCTTTTTTTATTATCACCAAGTCATCTATTAAAACCGTCTTTTCCTTCCTGGTCCATTTTTATCGATTTTAAAGTTGGTGTAAATATTCGTGGCTCCAACGCTTCCAAAAGTCCTGTCTGACTCTGTCGATCTGTTTCAACATGGTCACCTGGCCGGATCGCACTTTCTTCTTATGAATATCGGGAGACGCGGTCAGTGGTCCTCCGATTAGAAAATGTCCTGGCGTCAGGGCTGCCAAGTCTCGAGGGCTGGAAGAGGTCGAGAAATTAATATTGCCTCTATGTCGATGACGACTGTTTTGAGGGGCCCTAGGAGGGATAAACTGAAATTCATGTTTTTGTGATTGCTTCTTGCGCATTATTCGAGTATACGCTTGTTTTTATTTCGTATAATCCATTCCTAGCGCCAACAAAATTTGTGGCGTTGTCACAGTATATTTTCTCAGCTTTTCCTCTGCGTCCGTTGAATCTTTTGAGTGCTGCAAGGAATGCTTGGGTGGTTAAATCTGACTCATTCCGAATGCACTGACTTGGTGGAAAAACAGCAGAAAATAGCTAAATTAACCTTGTGTGGATTTTGTAGTGTCCACAATAATCTACTCCGCTGATTCTAAATGGTCTTGAGGCTTTGACTCGATCCCCTGGTAATGGACTCATGATTCTCTATAATAATGTTGGTCGGACCCGACAACAAATGACGCACCGTCATACGTTGTCGATGCGAGCTGTTTTCCATTTTTGGTCCAAAACCGCTGCATCGCATTTGCCAATAATGCTTGGGGGCAGCAATGCTTGAATTTCCTATGTTTATTTTCGAACATGAGTCGGGTTACCTCATGATTGGCCGGAAGCATCATGTGGTGTTTCTCGTCAAATTGTTAAACTTAAGTCGTCCTCCTACTCGCAGCAGATTTTTTTCGTCTATTGGGTGGGCAAGAAAGTCATGTCGTTTTTTTAGTAATCGTTTTTAATCTAATTTATTTACGACTAATCGAGTGCCAGGGTCACACTTTTTAGTATCGTTTAAAGGCTTATTGTCTTAGGTACTATCGATGAAAATTTGGTAATTATTCGATAACATTTGTGGAAGCTATAGCAAATTAAACATGGAGGATCAAAGTAAGCATTTTCGGCATATTTTGCTTTTTTATTTCCGAAAAGGAAAAAAAGCGGTCGTAGCTCGCGAAAAATTGTGCGAAGTGTATGGTAAAGATGCCATGAGTGATCGCCAATGTCAGCGCTGGTTTGCCAAATTCAGGCTTGGAGATTTTGGAGTTAAAGACGCCCCACGTTCTGGTCGACCATCGGCCGTTTTTGACGAACAAATTCAGGCTTTGCTGGATGAAAACCGGCGTTATTCAACGCGGGAGATGTCAGAGAAGCTCAGTGTGTCGCATACAACGGTTGAAAACCATTTGAAGAAACTTGGCTACGTAAACAAGCTCGATGTTTGGGTTCCGCATAACTTAAAGGAAATTCACCTAACTAAGCGTATCAATATCTGCCATTCTCTGCTGCAACGGATTAAAAACGATCCTTTTTTGAAGCGGATCATTACTGGCGACGAAAAGTGGGTTGTTTACAATAATGTCCAACGAAAAAGATCATGGAGCAAGAAAGATGAGCCAGCCCAAGCCACATCAAAGGCCGATATCCATCAGTAAAGTTATGCTGTCTGTTTGGTGGAATTGGAAGGGTGTAGTGCACTTTGAGCTGCTGGGACGGAATGAAACCATCAATTCAGATGTGTACTGTCGCCAGATATCCAATTTGGCGGAAAAAATTACAGAAAAGGAGCCGGCAATAGCTAATCGCAAGTCTTTCACCATGACAACGCTAGGCCCCACACATCTTTGGTCACTCTGCAAAAATTAACGGAGCTGAATTGGGAAGTGCTACCACATCCACCTTATAGTCCGGACTTAGCACCTTCAGATTACCATTTGTTTCGCTCTCTTCAAAACTCTTTGAATGGTAAAAACTTTGATTCAGATGAGGCTGTCGAAAACCACTTGTCTCGATTCTTTGCTGGAAAAGACCAAAAGTTGCCCGAGAGATGGTCTGTAGTTATTGGTCCCATTTCTCGTTGTTTGCCCTTTTTACAGTTATTCACAAATCGCAGCACCCAGCCTGTGATTGTTATTACTGTATTAAAGGATCCATGATGAGGTTTTCTCCATCCAGTATATGCTTGGCTGGTTGCTTGCATGTTTTTTGTTCTGTTGTCAAAAAATCCAGACCACAGAACCAGAAACATCTATGCCTCAATTGTTGCGCTGAGCATCCTCTGCTGGGTTGTCTTCTGATGATACGTGAGTCCAGTGACCCGGATTTTTTGCTGATGCATTTATCCATGCCAACCCTATTGTAGAGTCGGTCCAATACTGTACCTTATCAAGCTTATTTGTACATCTTTTTGAATTTTTGCAGCACGGATACACATAGCTCTAACCTTGGTAATGTTTGTTTTGCTTGTGTCGCTACGCGGGATTTTGCGCAGAGAAGATTGCTCACTATTGACCCGTTGACTTTGGTTGTGCGGAGGTACGCCGATGTTCCGTACGCGATTTGGGATGCATCAGTAAATATGTGAAGCTGTATAGTATCGGCTTGACATCTGGGAGTGGGCATCTAGGTAATTCAATGGTAGTTAAAATTTGAGTGTTCTTCCAAAATGCTTGCCAGTGAATTGTATCTTCTTTGTCCAGTCCCGTATCCCAGTCGAGAGACTTCTCCCAGAATTGTTGCATAAATATCTTTGCTGTTGTGGTTATGGGATACTCAAATCTTCTTTGGGCCATACACAATGTTTTTCCCACAACCTTTGGATTTTTTGAGAACGGTAGTCTTACCATCGGCAAACAATTTGACGTTTGTCGTAAAATGCTCTTCGCAGTGCCTCTCATATGATTTAATTGTTGTGTGGTGGGATCTCTTTGTAATCGTCGTTCTAAATACTCAAATCTTCTTTGGGCCATACACAATGTTTTTCCCAAAACCTTTGGATTTTTTGAAACCGGTAGTCTTACCATCGGCAAACAATTTTACGTTTGTCGTAAAATGCTCTTTGCAGTGCCTCTCCTAGACTGTTATTGGAGGTACTTCAGTAGTAAAGGTGTCTAGCTTCCAAAATTTTTCCTGGACTGACGAAGGATCTTCTTTTTGATTTATAGTGATATTTTTTGTCACGGCTGTTGTGGATGGTTGATTGATTGGTGACATTCCATCCAAGTGCGGTTTCCAATAACAGTGGTTTTTCCTTTCCTAAGTTGATGGTACCAGTTTTTATTATTTGTGTAAAAACTTCAGCGCTGAGGATTAAGTCTATGCTTCCTGGTTGCCCAAATTCAGGGTAAGCCAACACTAGACCGTCGGGAATGTTTAGTACTTCTTCTATCGGTTCAGATGGTTGGCGGCAATACCATTACGTCGATATCCATCACTGGGTTTTTGTTGCCTTGAAGTCTGTCCCTCCTGATGTTGACGAATTTGGTTATGGGTGGTTACGACTGACACCTGTGCAGCAGATTCTTGATGTCTGTTGAATGCGTTGAATGGTGTCTTTGATGACAAAATCGACAAGTTAATGGGGAAGGATAGTTGCTAGTCTTATGGTAAGTTGACAGGCAATTGACACAACTTGCTATTGTTATTATTGTCTGGCGTCGCCCTTCCGCATGTCCAAGTTTTTTAATGTACTCAAAGCGTTCTTAATTGTGTCATGTAGCGCTCTTAACTGACGCGCTGAACTCCATCAGAAATCTATCTCCACCTCGAAGTCTCTAGACTCTCACTCTACACTTCTCGGTCTACAAACTCTCACTCTCCGCTTCTTGGTCTCCAAACTCTCTGTTTTGTGAGTTTATCTCCACCCGCTCTTCGCCGCACCGCTACTACGCGTATTCGCCTCGTAACTGGTAAGCGGCCGGCCATCCGTTGTTATCGCTGCTTCTATTCGTGGGGAGTTATTCAATTTCTCACACTATGGTCGGAGAAGGATGGAATTTTTAAAACCCTACATTCGGAGACCAAAGTACTGTGTCCCTTTACAAGTGTTATATCTAGCACGTTCGACAAGTTAGGTCCTACGAAGGTGTGTTTCTCCACCACGTTTGCTATATATAAATTAGTAGATAGAATTAAGTCTAAGAGAGACTTACCTCTGTCGTTGATGTCGGAGCTTCCCCACACGCCACCAAGCTGCTCAGTTCGTCTAATGCCGCCGGTCTGTCGTGTGCCATGTAGCAGGAGGCTAAGGAGCAAGAGGCGCTGCTCCTCGCTTTCTAACATCACAGTAGTCAAGTCGTCAGAGCTGCAATGAGGCATAAGGTCAGCATGGATACCCTTCCGCACAAGTAGAATGTATTGCAGTTTGAGGACCTCAGTCCGGCCACGATATTGCCCGAGGCAATCCATGGCTCTTGAACCAAGGGAATGTCGGCGGGTCCTTGCTCTAGGGAAATCAGGAGCTCCGCCGACGCGAGTCTTCTTCCCGCCTCCTTGTTGATTTGGAGAACCACACTTTGGATAGTGGGCTGGCTATGTTCAGAATCTTCCAATTCGCCGTTGGGATGTCTGGATTTTGCCGTTGAAGCAGCTTCAGCGCCCAATCCCCTTGGATTGCGATGGGGAAGAGCACTTTCGCCTTCGGAATGTATGTGATAAATTTCCTGTCCACCACTTCTAGCTTGGCTTCTCCCACAACGCTTCCTCGTCATATCATCATTGCACTTTAGGATTGTGACCACCCTGCACCATCGAATGTGGGCAATGTGGGTTCCTCTTCCATCAGTGCAAAGAGATACTCAACGAGTCGCGTATGGACGATCTTCCAACGAGCCTCCTTTATCTTTCCCTTCTCGTCGTTCTTATCATTGAGTGCCACGATCAGGGGTCGGTAGGCTAATCACTGCGTTTCCGCTTGCTCACCGGAATGTCCTTGGCGGTACTCTCGTGTGATCGTTGCCTTTTGTTGGCAAGTATCTCTTCCACCTTGTTCGCTAATCCGCCCGCCGAAAACCAGGGATGCAAGGTGGGTTTAGTGTCCAGTGATGGAAAACGTAAAAATTGGAGTCGGTTGGGGACGAGTTCAAATTCAAAGGGGATGAATGTCGGTCTGCTTGTGCCTACGCGAATGTAAACACACAGACGGGTCTACCGAGGAACAGTGATAATTCGCACTGTCGGCACGGAGCCGCTTTGGAGTTACGAGGCCTCTTCCCGGAAGTCAGAAAGAAAGACCGCGGAGTTATAAGATGGGTTGATATCTGATTTATTGTAAAGTTGGTATATGCTACTTGGAGATGAGGAGGTTAAGTGTAAAGAATAGTGGAATGGGTTGTATTCTGGAGTAGGTCAGTATGTTTTGATTATGGTAGCGGTTAGCGTAGTTGGATCGCCTGACACTGCAGAATGTGCTGACCGCTTGACGGGTCTGGACTCTGTAGAATATGCTGATCAGTACTTATTACCAGCCGTGGGTGCAACTTGGCGCCTGGTACTGTTACCAATTTGGATACTGCTTGATTTGTTGGTGCTGGTCATGTTTAGCAACATTATGTATGAACATTCTCCCCCCCATTGAGGGGTACCCTCAATTAAGGCTTGATGTCGGTTAGCAGCTAACAAATCAATGAATGCGAGGTATGTCTGTTGAGACTCAAGCTTCTGAGTAACGTTCTTCCACTCTTCTGCTGGATGCTCCAATGGTTTTGGTTTCATCAACAGTTCAGACGTCTTGTAGTTTAAAGGTTGATGAGTTAATTCATTTGATTGTCGTAGCCTCGCGTGGTTAATATGCTGCACACTGGATTACTTGTCGGTTCCTTATATAGTATTGTATGATGCCGTTGCTGGCAGACTCGACAGTTGGCTGATGATATACAGAATTCGACCTTATGAGCCGTAGGCAAGCAATTTGTGCATCCTCCTACTTGAATAATAACTTGGCGCCGCGTTCTAGGATCCATTTCTTGAAAACGAATACATGCCCTTATGTAATGTGGCTCTAGGTGGCAAATCTTGCAACTCTCTTCGTTGTTGACTGATGGATTACGGAGTGTTGCTGTAGGTTGTGCGTTTATCGTCTCGAACATGCTGGCGCGGCGCTCAATAAACGTCAGTACACTCTTTAAGGCTGGAATTTCAGTTGGAGCATCGGCTGAATTTTCCAGTGCGGCTAAGGTATCGTGGTCTAGTTTTCTCCTGATGAGAAGACCAAGGATTGGATCCCATGATTTCGTGCTGATATCGAGGTTTTTGAGTGTGCTTAATGTCTTCTGCACTCTTTCGTGTAATGATCGAAGCTAATGTGCAGTCCCGTTGATGGGCGTTGTGATCGACTATTTTCCCTGTTGCAGCAAACACAGTTTTAGTCCTTCCCAGGTGTCCTCATATTCAGCTTCTCATAAGCTGTATCCGTCAAAATGTTCCTTGCTTCACCACAAAGAGTTCTCTGAAGAATGTGTAGCTTCTGGCTGGCTGAGTATTGCTTACTATAGACTAATTCTACAAATAAGTCGTGGAATCGGGGCCAATCTAGATATTCGCCATTAAATTCAGGAATCTGATTCAGGAATCTGATAGATTTAGGCTCATTTGAGCTTCGTTTTCTCGAAGTAAGGTCATTTTATATTATTCGTATAATGTCCTGAATCGACCTATTTCTGCTTCGGCGGCGGCCACTGCTCCAGGTATACTGTCGATTTCATCATGGGCCTCTCTCAATATTTCCCATTGAAGCTCCAGATGTCGTTGTAGCGCTGGGGTGATTGTGTTCGCCGTTGACGCCAGAACTAAAGATGATTCTAATTCGTTGCATCGTCTCTGTAGTTGTCGGATAGCAAAATCCATCGATGAGTCAGTGGTTATGTGTTTTACTACCGGTTCCTTTGTGTTGTTCTGTGTTCGCCGCGGAGCTTTCTGAGGGCCACTTCCTTATGGGATGCTGTCTTTAAATATTTGCTGATATTTTTCTACCAGCTCCTTTAATGCCGCTAATCTTGAAGCATACTCCTCTCCGGTATGTAATGCCGCTTTCTCGACCTCTTCGTCTAGGTCACAAAACTGCTGCCAGAGATCATTCTGGCTTAGCCGATCGGCATAATAGCCGTCTCGTTTGCGTCGTTCGGTGGAATCCTTGCTATAATTCTTTATGAACTGTTGGATTTTCCCTTGTACCTCATTTTGATCGTCAAGTAGACGATTGTGTAAATCGACTCTGTTTTGACTTGTTTCCTCCATGAATGAGGTCGACATAATGTTTGTAGTCACTATTCGTGTTTTGGAGATGACGAATCCTGTGAAGCTGGATGATGCTCGGTATTCTAGGAAGCTGGATAGGCCGGATGGGGTAATTGATCCTGTGGAGCTAGATGAAGCTGTGTATCCTGTGAAGCTGGATGAGCTATGCTGTCCCGTGAAGCTGGATAAGCTGCGGTTCCCAAATTGGATGGTCGATCCTGTGACGCTGAATAAAGCTGCGTATCCTGTGGAGCTGGAGGAGCTGTCTATCCTGTGAAGCTGGAAAGGCTGTGTATCCTGTGAAGCTGGATAAGCTGTCTATCCTGTGAAGCTGGATGAGCTGTATATCCTGTGAAGCTGGATAAGCTGTCTATCCTGTGAAGCTGGATAAGCTGTCTATCCTCTGAAGCTGAATGAGCCATGCTGTCCTGTGAAGCTGAATAAGCTGACTATCCTGTGAATCTGGATAAGCTGTCTATCCTGTAAAGCTGAATGAGCTATGCTGTCCTGTGAAGCTGGATAAGCTGTCTATCCTGTGAATCTGGATAAGCTGTCTATCCTGTGAAACTGGATGAGCTGTATATCCTATGAAGCTGGCGCTTTGGCGCTTTGGAGTTACGAGACCTCTTCCCGGAGGTCAGAAAGTAAGACCGCGGAGTAATAAGCTTTTAATTGCATCCCTGATCGGCTGCAAGCTTTGAAAGTTGACCTATTTTCAGCACGTGTTCATGCAAAGATTTGAGGCTGTTTGTGATTCGTCTTTAAACATAAAATAAAGGGATAAATTACAGTTTATAAATAATAATAACTTTTGCTTCCATTAAAATAAGAAATGTACTAAATATGAATTGTATTTTCGTGACCTGTCTTTCCATGTGCAGGTAAAAAATGAGTTATTTGTAATTTATTTTTGCTAGAATTGCTTTTGAGCAGTGTAGTATGCACATATATAGAGCAACAATGTCAATGCCGAATATGCAGGATCAGCACTCTTCAAGTGCAAACGTAATCCGATCGCGCACGCCTTCCGCGGGCGATAAGCGGCTGCGTCGGCAGTTCCCCCAGCCTGGGGACAGCAACAATTTGATCCAAATGTAAGTGCACATAACATTCCCTCTCTGAGAACCACTCTCAGATATGTATAAGATTTAAATGCGAGTGTAGAATCCGCCTTAAATCCGAACTTGGTAGCTGCTGCAGTATCTGGTGACACAGGGGTAAATGAACCACCTGTGCCAATGGATACTGCTAGTTCCGGTGTAGTCCCTGTATCTGAAAGTCAGGCTTTAATAGGATCTCCAGAGCCGGCGGAGTCAACCAGTTCGGTGCCGACCATATTCATAGGCGCCGTTTCTGTCTCTCAGCCGAATGAGGTTCAGGCTGCTGCTGGGGGCGTAAAAATTTCCCAGTTGTATCCAGAGGTATTGTATGTGCCGCTTTTGGCTCTCAGCTGAGTGAGGTTCAGACTGCTGCTGGGGGGCGTAAGAAACTCTCACTTGTTTCACATAGGAAGCAATTATTTGTTTCAAGATTTACGCCTGATAACACATCTGAGGATGTTTTGGAATTTATTCGTGAAAAATTCCCATCCGAAGATATTGCGGTTGAATAATTTCGATTTTCATACGCCCGCAGGATATCGTCTTTTAAAATATTTGTTCCGCCTGATGTATTTTTTCCATTCAATCCTTATCTATTTTTGTAACCTGTTCTTACATTCCTCCTGGCTCTGATTTAATAATTTATGAGCACCATCTGTCTGCTATAAAATCTGTTCAGTTCTTCCTTTCCAACAGAGACCTTTTGATTGTTTTGGGTGACTTCAATCTCCCTAATATCTCTTGGTCTCTTCCCACTGACTCACTTGTAGCTACACCTTTATCTACCCACGATTTTGTGGATGGCCTTTTAGAATTATCGTTACAGCAAGTAAGCTTTGTACGAAATTAATTAAATAGACAATTAGATCTAGTATTTGTTTTAGATCCGCATGAAGTTACGGTATCTGGAATTGACGCACTTGTTGTACCTGAAGACCGATATCATCCAACATTGGAATTGACAATTGGCCTCCCCTGTACTGATACCCTTTCTCCTTTAGTTCCTCAAACTAAAACGAGATGCTTTCGAAAATGTGACTATAATAAACTAAATTACACGATTTCGCAATATAATTGGACTGATTTGTACAACTGAATGGATATTGAAAGTGCAATTGAACTTTTCTATAGCGTTTTAAACACTTTTCTTGACGAATGCGTTCCTGACAGGCCTCCTCCAGAGCTAAACAGGCCTCCTTGGTTTAACAATGCGCTTTAACGACTTAAAAATCTTAAATCCATTACTTATAAAAAGTATAAAAAATCGGGTAAGCCATCTGATTTTTCGAAATATGTGGTGGCTCGTTCAGATTTAAATGTTCTCAACAGTCATTGATATTCTATGTATTTAAATCGATGTAAATTCGAATGATCCGAAGCAGTTTTATAACTTTGTTAATGCCAAGCGTAAGTCTTCGGCATTGCCTTCATCGGTACATTTATAGGGTCTTCCCACAGAGCTCCATCCACCATCCACCATCCACCATCCATCATCCGTTGAACGGATGGTCCGTAAGGTTTTGCCGTTCCGAAAATTTCCCAGTTAGTCCGCCATCCAATTTTGACGGACTTTGACGGGCTCTTTTATGCGATAGTTATGTTTTCTCTGTGCAACTCTGAATTCTTCCTCTTGACTGTGAAAATTGGAACGATGACTGCAAGAATCAATCAAATCGATGGCGGGAAAAAATTAAATAATGCTTCAGCTCATTGTTTTTTGGGTTTTTTTTAATTATTTGTAGTTTGTTATGAGCGGAAAAGCGTTCGCAAACAGGTTGTTATGTGTAGGCCAAAATGTAAGCTGTTGTGCGTAAGAAAACATCAATGTTTGCAGGAAAGTGACAGAATATGTTCTGCACTTCGTAAATATAACTAATATTAATTAAAAGTGTACTTTGTACTCCTATAAAGTTTCAAAGTTGCTATAAATTACCAAAAACAGTACAAATTTGGTTTTGTTTACAAATTTTTCATATTAATATTGGCTAGGCAGAGGCGTAGTAAGAGCGTTGTGTGGGGTACGAGAGGTTAGGCTTCTCCTCAGTCAGCAATATGTATGCATACTCGTTGTAGGATATGTTATAAACGTTCAAATATGTTTTTAAACTATTTTCTTAATCTATTTATTGTATTATTATAAAATAAGATTAGGAGAACGAAATATTACGACAGTTTTGCTGAGTTGAAACCCCCCTTCGTTTATGTTGAGTTGAGCAACTGCTCAGCTGTTATTTGATGGAGTTCTGTGGGAACACAAGTTTCACATTCGTCAAAAATCCCAACCGTTTCAAACGGATGGACTCTATGGGAAGAGGCTATTAAACTCAAAAACAGCATCGTCGGATTCTGAAATTGCGGATTTATTTGCCGAATTTTTCCAAACTACTTATAGTTCGGCTGCTTGGTCAAATTCCATCTACCCTAACCCCTTAAATAGGGCTAATTGTATTTTTACCCCTGTAATTACCGAAAGTTCTCTCTTAAAGGATTTAGAAACAACAACGCCAACGTATTCTCCGTGTCCAGATGGACTCCCTGGATGTGTAAAGTTTTGTGTTCAACCATTTGTAAACCGATTCTTAAACTTTTTCATTTGTCTATTTCATCATCAGTTTTTTCAACTATCTGGAAGGACTCTTTCATTATTCCACTCCACAAAAAGGTTGCGAAGGTGGATGCCCAGAGTTTGGAGGTATTTCTAAATTGTCTGCAATTCCTAAAGCATTTGAACGTATTATTACTTCTCATTTGCAACATTTATGTTCTTCGCTAATATCACCGTGTCAGCATGGTTTCGTTAAGCGAAGATCGACTACCACCAACCTACTTGAATTGTCATCTATTGTAATTAATGGATTTAACAATAAAATGCAGACCGACGTTATATATACAGATTTCAGTAAGGCCTTTGACTCTGTAACCACTCTCTCCTTTTATTCAAATTAGATCAGCTTGGGTTTCCATGTAATCTATTAACTCGGATTTCAAGTTACTTGAATGGTAGGACTCAGGGGGTTATATTTAAGAGCGCTATTTCCAAAATGATCTACGTGACATCTGGAGTTCCTCAAGGTAGTCATTTAGGCCCTTTGCTGTTTACTTTGTTTATTAACGATCTTCCCTCAATCGTAGCACTTCTCTATTTGTTTCATGTATCTTCCTCGCGAACTCGCATTTTTGCCCTAATTAATAAATGGTCCCGCGCGTAACAAGCACGTGCTTGGTATCGTTGGGCCACATGTTTGTACTGCTCGTAGTGCATCAACGTCCATCATATATAGGCCAACACCCCTTCAAAGGGGTGAACAATTTGTAGAAATATAATGTGAACAATTTGTAGAAATATAATGTGAACAATTTGTAGAAATATAATGTGAACAATTTGTAGAAATATAATGTAAACAATATGCAGTAATATAATGTGCCAAGTGACAAAGTTTATATTAAAATAAAAAGCATTAAAAGTACAAACCAGTGTGTGTATGTTATAACTTTGAACGGGGATTTACATGGCGACCGTGAATAAACCATTATTCCCAATGGGATAAACAGACAAAAAAAATACCTGGAATGTACCCCATTATAAAACAAACAAGAGAGAACGCTATAGTCGGGTTCGTGTCCCGACTATCTAATACCCGTCACTCAGCTAAAAGGAGTGCGAGGGAGATGGATATATAACATTTTTTTGATTACGAATAACTTTTTAATGAATGGTCCGGTTTGAAAAATGTCTTCTACATTTCGATAGGTATAAATATACACAGCAAAATTGCATTTATACTTCTCGGAAATCTTTAAAGGTGTGGGCGCCAGACACATTTTAAAATTGTTAGTGGGTGATTGTGGGCGTTAGAGGGGGCGTGGGACCTTTTTGAAAAAAACTTGCGCTGCGTAGGAAGCCCAAGAATATGTGTGGGAAATCTTAACCTTCTAGCTTTTGTAGTTTCCGAGATCTCAGCGTTCATACGGACAGACAGACAGACGGACAGACGGACATGACTATATCGACTCGGCTAGTGACCCTGATCAAGAATATATATACTTTATAGGGTCGGAAACGCTTCCTTCTAGCTGTTACATACTTTTGCACGAATACAATATACCCTTTTACTCTACGAGTAATGGGTATAAATATCAACTAAAAACAAGAAAGGAAGCTAGCTTCGGCCAGCCGAAGCTTATATACCCTTGCAGATCATTCCTATTAATTTACAAATCGCAAAAATGTTAAATTTCCTATTATTTCTCTTATTTCCGATCGTCCCTATGGCAGCTATATGATATAGTAGTTCGATTTTGATAAAATTAAAATCGAAATTCGGAAATATTTAAAAAGAGTCATATCCCAGAGTAGAAGAGAATACAATAAAAACCAACGAAGCAATAATTTATTTCCTATTATATTCCCATTAATTTTCCGATCGTTCCTATAGCAACTATATGATATAGTCGTCTGATTTTAATAAAATTTTATTCGAAATTCAGAAATAATTAAAAACTAATATTCCCAAGGTAATACTTCAAAAAACACCGAAGCTAGAATTTTTTTACCGTTTTTTTTTCCGATCCTTCCTATGGGAGCTATAGGATATAGTTGTCCGATCCGGTCGGTTCCGACTTATATACTGCCTGCAATAGTAAGAAGACTTTTGAGAAAGTTTCATCCCGATAGCTTAAAAACTGAGAGACTAGTTTGCGTAGAAACAGACAGACGGACAGACGGACAGACGGACGGACGGACAGACGGACAGACGGACGGACAGACGGACATGGCTAGATCGACTCGTCTAGTGATGCTGATCAAGAAAACGTCTTATGTGGTCGGAAACGTCTCCTTCACTGCGTTGCAAACTTCTGACTGAAATCATAATACCCTTTGCAAGGGTGGTTCGGTTCAGACGACACCCAATCTGAGAACAATAAGGCGAATGTTGCAAATGACATTCAAGTAATAGACCACACGGAAAATTTCGATTAATTATGGCTATTATTATTAATACTTACAATACTTATTAATACTTGCTCAATTCATGCTGACATTATATATTAAGCATAATAAATTGATCAAAAAACAAGAAAGGAGGCTAGCTTCGGCCAGCCGAAGCTTATATACCCTTGCAGATAAAAGAAATACCTTTTTAAGTTGTCAGAAATCAAAACGACTACTTCCTGCAAAGTTACAATGAATTTTCTTATATTTGCTTGATTATTCGTATGGGAGCCTTAAGATATAGTGGCTCGCTCCGACATATGTACTACCTGCAATAGAAAGAAGACTTTTGGGAAAGTTTCATTGCGATAGCTTTAAAACTGAGAGACTAGTTCGCATAGAAACGGACAGACGGGCAGACGGACAGACGGACAGACGGACATGGCTAGATGGACTCGGCTATTGGTGCTGATCAAGAATATATATACTTTATGTGGTCGGAAACGTCTCCTTCACTGCGTTACAATATCTGACTGAAATTATAATACCCTCTGCAAGGGTATAAAGATACATCAGCAGAGCCAACAACTTGGACAGGGTTTAAAACAAAATAAAAAAAAGAGAGAGCGTTATAGTCGGGTGCCCTGACTATCAGATACCCGTTACTCAGGTAAAGGGAGTGCAAGGGAGATGGAGATAGAAACTTTGATCACGCATAACTTTTTAACGAATGGTCCGATTTGAAAAATTTCTTCTACATTTCGATAGGTTTTGATAAACACAATAAAACTGCTTTTACTTTTAATTTTACTTTACTTTTCCGAAATATTTAAATTTTTAAAATCGTATATAAGCGATTGTGGGCATTAGAGCGGGCGTGGCACTTTTTTAAAACAAACTTGCGCTGCGTAGGAACTCCTAGAATCTGCATGCAAAACGCCAATCTTCTAGCTTTTATAGTTTCCGAAATCTCAGCGTTCATACAGACAGACAGATGGACAGACGGACAGACAGACGGACAGACGGACATGGCTAGATCGACTCGGCTAGTGATCCTGATCAAGAATATATATACTTTATGGCTTTATAGCTGTTACATACTTTTGCACGAATACAATATACCCTTTTACTCTACGAGTAACGGGTGTTAATACAATTAATTTTCAAGGAATAGGCGAGGGAATCCTAAAACCCAAAGGACTTTGTCCAATAGAACTCAAGACAGACAAATATATTATCTCTAAAGATTATAAAATGAATGACCTATTTTTAAGGGGTTACGACCACAGCCCAAACCTTAAGAGCTACAGCAGCCAAATTTAGGTGCCCACTAAGATCCGACATGTCCCCCAGTGGCCCCAAACAGCTCCAACATCCATATTTGGAGCAAAAAAGAATTAGATGTACTTAAGCTTAACTTCTAAAGTGGTTGGAATTTCGAAATTTTGATTTTGCAGAATTTTAGGTCTTGAAAAGTCCTAATTAGAAATCTAAAAGAAATTTCGATATCCCCCATAATTTGGGGGCTACATTTAAAATTAACTTTTCGATTTTAAAAATCTAAACCGCTGCTCCGATCAAGATGATTTTTGGATCATTAGTTATTCTATGGCCCAAATGCTTAAGTTTTATTTTTCAAGTTTTTAACATTTTTTTAAGTATTTTTAACGAATTTATTTAGATTTTCTAAGTTATTGCGTTGCATTTTGTGGGAGCCTGCCGAGAGAGCGAAACCCAGAGAGCGGATGCCAAGAGAGCGACGGCCGAGAGAGCAACACCCAAGGAAACGGACGAGGGGGAGGGGTAGTGCTGTGTGGAATGGGGCAATTTAAGTTAAAATTTGTTTTGGATTTTAAAAACTTAAGCTGCTGTTCCGATCAATATGATTTTCGATCAATAGTCAGTCCTGTGGATCAAATGCTTAGGTTTTATTTTTAAAAAAATATTTTCCATTTTGTAGCAGAAGTAAGAGCCTTATTTTATTTCCACCAAGGAAGAAAATAAAAAATTACTACAAATTCTGTAAGCAAAGACAAAATGTTTCCAAGTTAATTATTAATCTAAAGATTCGAACTTTTGATCAAATACGTATGTACATTTGTATATTTGGATATGTTTTGATTTGCTTATATGTACAATACATGTACAATACAATGCATACACACAATATGTGTGTATGTTTCTACTTGAAAGTAGATAACGTGCTTACATACAAATAAAAACATTCATTTCCTTTCAGCCAATGCAAAAATTGTCGAGCTTAAAATGAATAATTATCAATCAAATGTGGAATCGGAAAATAATAAGTTACTTCGCTACTTTTGTATGAGATGCCAATCTTTTCGTGTGTGTACAAATGTTTTCGTTTCATTCAAAACAACAAATTTGAAACAATTTACAAACAAGTGTACATTTGTGCGCAAAATAAAATTGCATTGATAGTATTGTAACTGATAGAAAGTATACAAATTCACTACTTTAACATAGATCACATTCATTTATTATATAGCTCTGCCAGTAGCCTTCCGATTCTCTCTCATTAAGGACCTGTTGATCAATAAGTTTGGGAGCCGAGTCCTCTGTTTCATAGCTGTCGTCATTTTCCGTAAGATTTGGATTTGACGGATTTTTATTTGATGACTCACTCTTAACCGTCATGGCTTTAACTGGTCGCGAATGGGACTGAACCTTTGCATAAATAATGGAGGCTTTCGAACTTTCATTGAAACCGTTAATGTTGGTCAAGCAAAAGAAGCAGTCGTCGATGTGGTCTTTTGGTTCTATCCATATTGAAGGTCTTGGGTGCTGCTTCCATATCAAATGTGCATTTGTCACAGCATGACTAGGGAACCCATATTTTATCTTGATTTTGAATTTCCATGTTGAATACAATCTTGTAATTCCTGCATATTGTTTGATTAATTGGTCTTTTTCTTTTGATTGAAATAAATAATCCGCAAACATAGCAAAAATTATTTGGAGATGACTTACACGAGTCTTTTGGGGCCATTTTTTCTTTTTGACTAAACTTAAATATGTAAGGATTATCGCTGGCTACTAAGCTGTCTTAAAAATGTTATGTTCGGAAGACCTTTTTATTTAATATAAATCTAAATTTATATTATATATAAAAATATACATATTTACTCGCATTCTATAGGTTGCCTTGACTTATTTGAAATTTGACAGCAAATAGGAGTAGATAATAAAAACAAAAAAGCGGTTTTATTCGTTTAGGTTAGGTTAGGTTAGAAACTGCTGCCAGACTAACGTCTGACACACTTAGACCTCTGTGGGTCCATTGTGGTACCGTATGATCTCGTTTTCCCTTATTCGGGGTCCCCCATCTTATATGTCTCAGCCTAGAAATTTGGATGATTAACATGTCTTCCACCCGGAAGATTTCACAAAAGAGTTTATACTTTTAAGGTAAATCTCCGATATTTCGGTCAGATCGTTAATGAAGGGGTTTCCTAGGTGTTTCAGTCTTAGTCTGCATAGGGCCGGGCAGAAGCAGAGAAGGTGCTCCACCGTTTCTTCTTCTTCTTCGTCCCTGCAGCTTCTGCAGAAATCATTGTACAGGGCTTTTAGCCTGTCGGCATGTGTGCCGACTAGCCAGTGGCCTGTAAGGACTCGAACTAGCATACCGCACTCTGTGCGACTAAATTTGAGTAATTCCGACGTTTTTTTACTGTTTATCCCAGGCCATGTCTGGTGAGTGATACGACACTGTGCTAAGTCCAGGCTCTGGAGGTTCAAGATCGCTTGGGGTAGTTCGAAGGGCTCCACTAATGTACAAAGCCTCTATGCGCTGTACTTTGTTAAGGGGAGTCAAGATACATTGTTTGTGCAGAGCGGTCCACCACAGAGCCACCCCGTGTAGTAGGATTAGCTTGACTACCGCTGTGTATATTCAATTGACGATTTTTGGGGACATACCCCATCTTAGCCCGATTGCTTTTTTAAAAGAGTAAAGAGCAATGGTCGCTTTCTTGGTTCTCTCTTGGTTGTTTAAGCCCCATTTAAGACGCTTTTCTAATACTAACCCCAAGTAGCTTGCGTGCTCGCTAAAAGAGAGATTACAGTTGTTTAGAGTTGGTGGGTTAAGTTTTGGGATTTTGTATCTATTTGTAAAAAGGACTAGTTCCGTTTTTGAGGGATTTATTCCAAGTCCTTTTTTATCGTCCATTCCGATAGTATTTTTAGTTTTGCGGTCATTAGATCGCATAGGGTTTGGGGATACTTACCATTAAAGATGATAGCGACATCATCCGCGTATGCTACTACTTTGCAGCCTCCTCCTTCTAGAATTCGCAGTAGTTTATTTACTGCGATAT
This sequence comes from Drosophila lutescens, assembly GCA_037075285.1. Lineage (NCBI taxonomy): Eukaryota > Metazoa > Arthropoda > Insecta > Diptera > Drosophilidae > Drosophila > Drosophila lutescens. The sequence goes on along the minus strand of JBAMCF010000526.1, from coordinate 50,985 downwards.
TCCACAGGAGGGGTGATAGTACACCTCCTTGCGGGGTGCCTCTGTTCACTAGTCTAGTCTGGGTAGAGGCCCCTAGTGCGGCAGTAACCATTCTGCTTATCAGCAGTTTATGGATCAGCCCCACCACTTGAGCCTCCACCCCTAGCTCTGTGAGGGAATCTGTTATTGCTGTGGGAAGCACGTTGTTGAAGGCTCCCTCTATATCTAGGAAGGCGATCAGTGTGTATTCCTTATTATTGAGTGATTTCTCAATGCTGCTTACCACGACGTGTAGCGGTGATTCGGTTGACTTACCTTTGGTGTAGGCATGTTGTGCTTCTGACATCTGTGTCGGGTCGATAGTGGCTCTCAGGTGTAGGCTAATCAGTCTTTCAAAGCTCTTTAGCAGGAATGATGTCATGAAGTACTTTGCTGTGGTGTGAGTGGCCTTCCCTACCTTGGAAATGAAGACCACTTTCGTTTCTCGCCATGCGGTTGGTAGTTCTCCTACTGCCAAAATAGTGTGGAAGATTTTACTGAGCCAATTTATGGCCAGCTGCCCTGCTTGTTGGATATGTGCCGGTGTTATCCCGTCTGGTCCCGGCGATTTGTATGGTTTGAAGCTCTGAATGGCCCATTTAATATTGCGGTCTGATATGAGGAGATCTAGATTGATCCCTTTGCCGGCAATTCTTTCTGGAGGTTGACCTATTTGTTGGCTACCTGGGAAATGAGCATCTAGAAGTAGGTCTAAGGACTCTTCGCTAGAGTCTGACCAGGATCCATTTGCTTTCTGGAGATAGCCTAGGGGCGCGGCTGTCTTGGAGAGTATTTTCCTGAGCCTTGCAGCATCAGACGTTTTTTCTATGTCGGAGCAGAACGTTTGCCATTCAGTTTGTTTTGCTCTTCTAATGGCCTTTTTGTACGAGGCTAATTCCAGCTTGTAATACTGCCAGTTTGCGTCCTCATTTCCTGCCTTTGCTCTGTTAAACAGGCATCTGCAGTTTGATCTGAGGATTGATAGTTGTTGTGTCCACCAGGTGGGTTTTATCTTCCCTCTTGGTTTCCCTATGGGGCATGCGACTTTGAAGGTCGAGTTGCACGCTTCTGTAAAATTATCTACTGTTGTATCTAGTCCTTGTTGGCCTGTGATGCTTTCTGACGGTACTATGGGGAGGATATTCGTCAGAACTTCTTTGTACATGTGCCAGTCGGCCCGTCTGGGATTAGCAAAGCCGACCGGCATGGGTGAATCAAGGGACAATATAATTTCTATGTATCTATGGTCAGAGAAGGAGTGTTCAACGGAGACGAACCAGTTTATGACTGCATTTACCAGTAAATCTGATACCAACGTTAGATCTATGATCGTTTGGCACGCTTTAGTTATGAAGGTGGGTACATTTCCCCTATTACATAAGAATAAGTTCGAGTTAAGAATAAAGTCAAAAAGAGACTCACCTGTGTCGTTGTTGTTTGGGCAACCCCACTGGGTGTGATGGGCGTTGGCGTCACAGCCTATTACCAAACCTGTCTTGAGCTCTTCGCATTCCTTTGCCAGTCCTCTGACTAGCGCGTCTGGGGGGTCTTTCTTTTCAAAGGCCATGTAGGCCGATAGCAGCCTAATGGAGCCGTGCTGCAGCTCCAGGCTTACTGAGGTGTTATCTCCGTTGCTGTAATTGCGAAGCAGAAATATATTTAGGTGCCTTTTGGCTAAAATGCAGGTCCGAATTTTACCTTCTTTGGGGTCAAGCATTAGCTTATACTCTCTCGTTCCTAGTCCAGCAACCTTGCCTCCTACTACCCAAGGTTCCTGTACTAGGACCACGTCGGCTTCGCCCTTGGCCAGGCGAAGCAATAGAGCAGCGGACGCTGCTTTACTGTGGTGTAGGTTTATCTGCAGGAGTCTTAGCGACATCCCCAGCTGTAACCTCCACCACAGTAACGTCGGCCTCCGAGTCGCTCAGGTCCACTTCGTCAATTGCCGGTCCCAACGCTCGCATTTCCCTGCTTAGCGAGGAATCGGTGGAATAGCCGTCCTCCGGCCCACCAGGCGCCTCCACTTCTTGGCAAGCACCTGTTCGGCTAGATTGCCCGCGGAGTTTCCGGCAGCGTTTGAGTCGCCCTTATAGATTTTCATCTGTACTGCGCTAAAACCAAAGTTCAGTTTGCCCCGAGCCGCTTCTATTGGCGCAATTGACTCCTTGTTCAGGACCATAACCGCCTAGTTAACGTCCTGTTATTGCTTGGCTTAGATGCCTGGCATACAGTACATAAACTGTCTGCCTAAAGTCGTCGCAACTAGAACTTGAACCAGTTGGACTAAGGTTTGCATATGAGGGTCTGAAGACTAGAGCGACAGCCTCTGTTGAATGCAGAATGAGTACAACTTGATTGTAAGAGTCAGAATTGTTACTGATTTTATTGAATAAACTTAACGGTATTTATAGAAAAAAAGTGCTTAGGTTAACAGAATAGGTATAAAGCAAAGTGTTGGTTATTATGCATAATTGGGAAATCCGCTAATGGGAGCAAGACCAGTTACAATTCAGCAGAATAAGCTCGTGCCAATAAGTGGGTCATTGATAATGTTGCTGACGGCTTGACCCGATATATGATACTTCAGTGCGCTGACTTACAACTATTGCTGCGACTGAACATTCTCCCGGCCGTTGAACAAGTGTTCAACCATCGCTAATGCTGAACGCAAAACTGCGTGGGGTAGGTTCAGGGTATGGCTGCTCGTCGTTCTCTTGGCTGTTGCAGATCCGTTGTCGTGGCTTCCAGTTGACGAATCGCCGACGGAGACTATATGCAATGATTAATATTATTGATATTTCTAACGCAGCATACGCTGCTACTTGATGATGCTTCACAGTGATAAATTGATTTGACCATGCTGTATCCTTTAGCTTAGCCAGCCGTTGTTGTAGACGATCCCGTTCGTCTGATTCAGATGGTTGGGTTGCAGTCTCTTGAGCTGACTCTGATGTATCTTCCACAACAGGCGTTGTTATGTTGCCAAAACGAATGTACGCTAGACGTGATTCGTTGATCATCGTGCTGAATGTGCTAATACTAATGTTGGCGTTTCGTGCGGTGCAGCCTGGGGAAAGAGACAATAAACCCGATCCATCAAGGTAAATGGTGGATGGTATTCCCTTGCATACAGCTTGTAGTTCTATTTGGTTGGGGGTCGCAAACATCCATCTGTTTGGTTGATGCGTTCTTAACCAAATCAAATCTGCTTTCGACTTAATAATCTCACAGAGTGTTTTAGATTTGTTGTTGAATAGCTGAAATTCACACCGATTTTCAGCGTTGAATGCGGTTTGATGGTTAAAGCAAATGTGTTCGTTGTTGGATAATACTAGACATTGCTCGAACTCATCCTCAGAAAGACCAATGAATTGATCTCTGTGGGAATTTACAGCTATGATAGGTGTCTTAGTGTCGAATCGATTCCAGCCTCCTGATTTCCACGTCGGGATGGGGATGATGCTGAAGACTTCCTGCTGTGCTGTCGATATCATTTTGAATATAACATGATCTGTAGTTGTGGTTCCCTCAGCGCGCATGATTTTATAGAGTTCCATTACATTTTCCGTCGAGACCGGGAACATCTGATCCGGAAGTAGATGATCCCGAATTTTGTCTAATTGGTCTCTTAGCTGCTTAGGAGTTACCAGCATGGGACTGATGGTTCGATGACGAACGCCGGTAAGAACGCTGGCAATTTCCGCTTGCATCCGCTGCATTCCAGTTGCCAGCAGGGTTAGCTGGGCAGTTAAGATTACAAATGCTAGCTGTAAGTGGTCGCCTTGATATCTGCCTCGTTCCTTGTTGAGGGTTGCTAGTTGACGCTCCAAATTTCTGATGCGGTTATCAGTGGATGACTCGCTTTTCCTGACTACGTTTATAGTAGAATCCAAGATCGAAGTTTGGTTTTTGAGTAGCATCATCAACACGTCTTCTCTGGATTTCACCTCGTTTATGACCTTGGCCATGTCGTCTGCGTACCTGGCATCAAGTACGCCAAATAGTGAGTTAGCCACATTACCTACTGTATCAAGTGGTGATCTTCGCTGTCGGGAATGATTAATCAGATAACTTCCTTCTTGTAGCTCGCCATATACATGTTGAAAATGCTCAAATATAGAGTTGCATGCGTTTTCGTTATGCAGCTCAGAGCACTTGTGCCTGAGTTCCTTAATCCCAGTGGACAACATGTTCATATCGCTCCAATATGGTTTCAAATCATAATACGCAATGATGGTCCATTCCGAAATTGCCGTTCTTGCAGTGCCGAGTCGTTCATAGAATATTCCGGGCTGATTGGCGATGTGAGTTACATTTGTTGGCTGCCCCATGCGAGCGGAAGAATAAGTAGCATTGCTAGTAACGTGGGTAGAACTGGAATTTTTACTTTCTTCCTTACTGGGACCATTGCTCCTTCGATTGAACTGTTAGGCGGCTTTGTCGATACTTCTTCTTTGAGAAGCGGCGCAAGAAGCGTGATTGGTCGCTGAAATACGCCAGACGCAGTTTTTACGTCTACTACACGTATGTATTTATCTTTGCCAGGATATGTCTTTACTATTATTCCCATCGGCCAACTCATCACCGGCAGGTTATCTTCCTTTATTAATACAAGTAGCCCTTCCTTGACGTTCTGCGACATGGTCTTCCATTTGGTGCGCATTTGCAGCTCTTGAAGATATTCCATGGACCACTGCTTGCAGAATACGTGTTTAAGTCTGGACACTAATTCCCATCTCTTTACCAATGTTTTGTTGGTTGTCTGGTCTTTTTCCACGGAGTTTATGGTGAATCCAAATTGGCCCGCAGTAATCAACACCAGAGTTGAAGAGTGGTCGAGCTTGTGTTACTCGGTCGACTGGCAGATTGCCCATGATTTGTTGCATTAGCTTGGGCCGTGCTTTTGTACACTTGACACAACAGTGTATAATGCTTCTCGCCATGGTTTTATCATTGATGATCCAGTATTGCTGTCTGGCAATGGCTCTCAACGCCTGCGCTCCGCAATGCATGTTCTCTTCATGCATCTCTCCCAACAGCATTCTCACTATTGGATCATTGTAAGGAAGCAAGATTTGATGCTTTGCGTTTATACGGGAGTTTAGATTCTTCTAGCTTCCCTCCGACTCTGATAAGACTATTCTTGCCGATCATGGGAGACAGGGAGACGAGAGCGCTTTTTGTCCACGGCCTTGTGGGCAACAAGTTGCTTGTACTCCATGCGAAGTCAATTTTCTGAATGGTGCGTAGGATGATAGTAGAAGAGTGAGTCAGTTCACCAATACGCAGGGTGGTTGTACTAGTTCTGTTTCCTTTGTAACAGAAGCGCATCATATATGCCACAATTCGTTGTAGTTTTTGAAAACTGTTGCTGTGGTTGCAATTATAGAGTTCTTCCCCTGTCTGATCCTGACATGTTGGAAGACTCACTTGTTTTGTTCGCCGTTCAAGATCACATGGACCGATTACCGGCGACTTGATCCATTTGTCACTTGAACCGTGTAGGAGAGATTATGTTCTGATAATTTGCTGGCTGCAATTCCTCTTGATAGCACATCTGCTGGATTGTTTGCCGAGGACACGTGTCGCCATTGAGATGGATCTGAGACAGCTTGGATTTTGGCTATCCGATTCGAGACGAACGTGTATGTGGCCGACGATGCGTTTATCCAGGAAAAAACTCTGTGTGTTAGTTCAGCCCCCAACAGCGCAGCACACAGTTCAAGGCGAGGCAAAGTTTCTTTCGCTGATGCAGCCACTCGTGACTTGGAGCAAAGAAGTCGTACCGAAATTTGATTGTTTTTGTAGGTAGCTCTTATATACACTGCTGCTCCGTATGTACGCTCTGATGCATCCACGAATGTGTGTACTTCTTGATTAACTGGAACCTTTCCATTATAGATATGTCTAGGAATTTGCATACTGTTCAATGCTTGCAGATCCGAGCGATAATTTTTCCAATCATTTTGGAGCTCTTGAGGGAGCTCCTCGTCCCAACTCAGGTTCAGTGCCCAAAGCGTTTGCATAAATATTTTTGCCTTTACTACCACGGGGGCAAATAGTCCAAGCGGGTCAAATATTTGTGTTGACTCGGAACTTACCACGCGTTTGGTGATTATTAACGCTTCGCTTTTCTGGGATCGTCCAGACAGTTGATCCTTCTGTGGCATCCATACCAGACCCAACGTCTTGACGCTGTAGTGTTTCAATGTTTCGTCTAGCTTGACGGTGTTTGATGGTGTCTGCTTCGGGAACTTCTGTTAGGATTTGCCCATTATTGAAGCACCATTTTCTGAGTTTGAAACCGGACGGTAACAATATTTTGTTTAATTCCTTTTGATTTGGACTGCTTCCGGAACGCTGTTTGCTCCAGTGAGACAGTCATCCACGTGTTTTAAAACAGACGATCCAAGCGGGAATTGATCCTTTGCCTTCTCGGACAAGTAATCTAAGCATTTTGTTGCTAAGAATGGGGCTGCCGTTGTACCGTATGTGACGGTTTTGAGCCGGTAATATTTAAGATCATCTGATGGATTCTTTCTCCAGACGACTAGTTGATGATACTGATCGTCAGGGTGTATCCACACCTGCAAATACATTTTCTCTATGTCCGCTGTTATCACATATTTATGAGTTCGGAAGCGTAATAGAATTGCAAATAGCTTGCTTTGGACAGTGGGTCCAGCATAGAGTATGTCGTTCAATGACTTGTTGCTTGTAGTGAAGCGTCGAATACTACCGGCAACTTTGTTGTGCTGCTTTCCGGCTTTAGCACGCAGTGGTGTGGAATGAAGTAGTGATTAGCGGGTATATCTGTTTGGCACACTTGTTTCATGTGTCCTAGTGCTTCGTATTCATCCCTGAAGTCCACGTAGCCTTTCCAGACTTCAGGTGACGTTCTTCTTTCCAGAGCCAGAAACCTATTCGTGGCTGTTTACTGTGATGCCCCCAGGGCTAAAGAATGTTCAGAAAATGGGAGATTCACAACAAATTTGCCATCCTTTGCCACTCCTAAGTTTCCTACGAAGTGCATTTCGCAATGCGCCTCTATTGGTGATCGATGCCTTTCTTGGGTTTCAAGATTTTCTAGGGTCCAGAATCGTTCCAACAGTGTATCGATTTCTTCGTCATGTCAATCTTTCCTGGCTTATCGAAATTTGGATCGGCTAGAGCTATGTTGCTTGAAATTTGTAGGCTTGCCGAATTTAATTGATGCGCAGGCTGATCAGCTATTATGTGTGGTAGCACAAAGGCTTCAACATCTTGAGTGAAGGCATTATGCATTGACTTTATTTGCACATTTGCTCTTGCTCTACTGGTCTTTGGATTGCCTCCAATACCCTCGATACGTAGAGAAGTTTCATGAAGTTTCAGTGATAGTACTGACGCCATTCACTCGGAAATCAGATTAATTTGTGATCCTGAATCTAGCAGCGCTCTGAAGGTAGCAATTTGACCATTGCTAGCCTTCACTGACACTTTGACTGTGGCCAGCAAATTTTAATTCTTGTTGCTAGCTGCACCTACAGTAGGTGACTGTTGATTGGATGCTGTACCTGATGTGTTTTCCAGGCGCAACAATGTAGATGTTTCTTGTCGCACTTAAAACACGGGCGACCTCGGCAATCCTTTGCCTTGTGGTCATTGCTGAAGCAGTTGACACACAGTCTTTGTTTTTGTACCCAATTAACTCGTTCGGGTATTGTTTTGCTGCGAAAGTCATCGCCGAGCAGTGTGTCGAGACCCTGTAACTCTCGGGACCCGTCTAACGACTGCTCGTATAGGGCTCTGCTAGCAAGATCCAATTTTTGCTTGGTGATGGCTATCAATATTGTATCCCAACTTGATACATCGATGCCCAGTCCCTTTAGTGATGCTAGAGACTCGATAGTTGTAATGATCGTCACTAACTGTGTTTTGATGCAGGAAGCGATTGAGAATCGTGTCTGCCACATGTCGGGGATTGTTGTAGGAATCAACTAATATACCCCATGCGCTGAGGTAATTTTCTTCCTTAAGATCGATGTGTCTTATCAATCTTTCAGCCTCTCCAGTTACGGTGGTTTTTAGGTACCACATTTTTCGTACCGTTGGCATGTTAGTATCATGGACCATGCATTTGAATAAATCAAAAAACTGAGTCCATTTGAGTAGATCCCCATCGAATTTGGGGATGCTGACTCTAGGCAAATGCATATCTTCATTGCTAGAGGAGTTTGATTTTGCTCCTAAGATAACTTGAAAAGGAAATTCAAGTTATCTTAGGAGCAAAATCAAACTCCTCTAGCAATGAAGTGTGATGATTAGATTTAAATTCAAAGAAGTAATCACGAAGACGTCCAGTTCGAGAGTGTCTTTATTGAGAAGTCGAACATTCTTAGCAGCTAGAATTGAGTGAGCAGCGGGCGAAGTAAATGCAGCGTTAGCATATTCACGTACACACATATATGCCCTGAGACGGCTGGCTCGATGTGTTAGTGAGCGAGAGCCAGCCGGCACCGTGGGAATGCATAGTCAGCATTTTAGCATGGCCGCTATGCAGGCCGTTGTCAACCAAATGTTGAGATTAATAAGTGTGCATAAATATATGTATATATATGAACATATATATTTAATGAAGTAAATAAGTAAAATGATATATCAAGTACTTCGCTCGCTACACCTCCCCCGTTAAAAAGAATGACGTATATTTTAATGAAGTCATTCTAAAGATATCTTATTATTATTTTTGATTTTGAATTAGTGGTAGTAAAAATGAAATAAAATGTAATGAAATGAAATGAAGTTTAATTTTGATTAAAATTTATATATATATATATATATTTTAATATTTTTTTTTTTTTTTTTTTTTTTTTGGTTTGATTATTTTAAGTTTGCTTACTACTTGTTGCTTCTTTTTACTGTCGATAATTTTTATATTATTTCTATCGTTTATACTTACGACCTTAAATGGTCCTAGAAAGTTCTTATCTAGTTTGTGCCCTGTCTCGTTTTTAAGTAAGACTTGATCTCCGACTTTTACATCGAAATTCTTTACGTCTTTATCGTATAGTGGTTTTCGCTTTTCTTTTTCCCTTTCCAGCATGATTCTTGCCCGTTTGTATGCTGATTCTAACCTAAACTTAACTTCCTTAGCATAATCATCTATGTTATGTATTGGATCTATTTGATTTATTTTAGAAATATCTATAAATTTTCGAGCTGGTCTTCCGAACACTAATTCGTACGGACAATAATTATGCGTGACTGATGGTGTTGGGTTAAAACAGTATGTGAAATATTTCAACCATATGTCCCAATCACTTTTGTCATTTGAAATATATGAACGGACATATTCGTTGAATGTTCGGTGACTGCGTTCAATAGTCCCTAAGGTCTGGTGATGGTGTGCAGTCGATGAGATGTTGTCAATTTTCATATATTTGCATAAGTCTCTTATTATACTGTTTTTATACTCTGTGCCCATGTCTGTTAGAATGACTTTCATTGGTCCGTAAACGAGTATAAAGTTTTCGAAGATTGCTTTTGCAACGGAATTTGCGCTTTTATTCGAAATTGGTACCGTTACTAAATATTTAGTTAAATCACAAATAATTGTGACTGCGTATTCGTTTCCGTCCTCCGAGCGTGGTAATGGACCAATAGTATCAATTAGTACCGTGTCAAAAGCTGAAGTAGGTGTCTCGGTAATAGTCATTGGTGTTTTTGTATGAGTGGTCGTTTTAGATTGTTGGCAGGTCTGACAGGTTTTCACGTATTTAGTAATTACTTTTGTCATGTTTGGCCAATAGTAATGTCGCCTTATTTTTAATAAAGTTCTCCTTATTCCTGAATGGCCTCCCTCGATTGGATCATCATGATATTTTTTTAAGATTTCTCTTATGTTCTTTTCATTGTTTTTGTCTACTATGGTTACCTCGGAAAGTAGCGCTATTTGTACTTTTTGCAATGTACGGTTGCCCATTTCTTTAAATTCTTGTAATAATACTGACTTTAGAATCAGTGCGCTGGGTGCCAGTTGAAATTGTTTTATGCTTTGCATTCCGGCCTGTATCTCAAGCCTTTGGAAAAATTGTTTTAAATCAGTTTTTCCATTGGAGTACAAATCATCAATTAGAAATTGTGAAATTATTCGTTTTCCTCGTTTAAACAAACACTTGTGTTTGACGAATTTAAGCTTCACATATTTTCTGATGTCATTGTTATTGACAACGTCGTAGACTCTGGGCTCAGGATACTCCTGCTTCTGCAAGGGTTCCTTTTCTGATTTCTGATCCTGATTTTTTCGTGTTTCTGATCTGGTTGTTATTTTCATTACCTGTCTGTTTAATGATTTCAAATCGTTTATTGTAATTCTGGACAGGGCGTCTGCCACGTAATTATTTTTCCCCTTGAGGTATTCCGCAGTAAAGTCATATATTTCTAAATCTAGCCTCATTCTTGTTAATTTTTAACTAGGATCTTTCATTGAAAATAGGTAAATTAATGGTCGATGATCTGTTTTTACTATAAAATTCCTCCCATAAACGTATGGTCTGAAATACTTTATGGCCCAGTGGATGGCCGCTAATTCTTGCTCAGTGGTTGACTTGTTGGACTCCCCTTTTGTAAATGATCGAGACGCATATGCAACTGGTAATTGCGCGCCCCCATGATCTTGCGTAAGTACCGCTCCGCAAGCGTATTTGCTGGCGTCTGTTGTTATACAGAATTCTTTGTTGAAATCTGGATATTGTAAAAGTCTTGGGCTCATTAAGGCTTCTTTTAAGTAATTAAATGCCTCATTACAATCCGTGTTCCACTCGAAGTTGACATTTTTCTTGCACAGTTTTGTTATATGTCTAGAATAATCTGCAAAATTTTTTATGAATCTTCTATAGTAATTACAGAACGCTACAAATCTACGCGCCTCATCTGAGTTTTTGGGCACTGGATAATTTTTAATTGCTTCGTATTTATTTTCGTCAGGTAATATACCCTTGTCTGTGCACCTATGACCCAGATAGGTAACTTCGTGCATAAAGAAAGAACATTTTTCTGGATGCAGTTTTAAGTTAAATTTGCGGCATAACTGAAATACTTTTGTTAAATTGTTAAACATATGGTTTTCGGAGCATCCTATGACTACCAGGTCGTCCATGTATAGGAACGCCTGTGATGGTTCTAGACCAGAAAATGCTAGGGTCATCATCCGCATGAATGAATTTGGTGCTACTTTCAGTCCGTACGGTAACCGCGTATAACGGAATGAACCTTTATTTGTCGAAAACGATGTAAGGTTTCTAGATTTTTCGGACAATTCTATTTGATGAAATCCGGACATTAGGTCCAAACAAGAAAAGTATTTAGCCCGTCCTAACTGATCCAATATATCTTCTATGCGTGGTAATGGAAATTTGTCGGCTAATAATTTTTTGTTTATTTGTCTGTAGTCAACCACTAGTCTCCATCGTTTTTCTGTTGAATTTGGTAGGCATTTTTTTGGAACTAACAATAATGGACTGTTGTATTCTGAAATTGATGGTTCGACTATACCATCTTTTATTAATTTATCGACCTGTTTGTTTATTTCTGGTTTTTCACTTTCTGCATTTCTATAATTTTTTATATATACCGGTGTTTTGTCGCTTAAGCGAAGCTGTTGTTTATAAAAATTGTTAGCTGATATCGGTTCCGATTCAAGACCGAATATATCACTATAATTTTTACACAGTTCTGACAATTTTGTTTGGAATTGAGAAGGAAAACTTAGCTTTTTTAATACTTCTTTTGTTCTATCATTACTGTATTTGGGTTTAAGTTCCTTGGGCTTTTGTATATCATAGTTTTCTAACGACTCGAATTTTATTGTATCCACATTTAAGCTAATTGTTTCAGAGCTTGTATTTAGAAATCGGATTGTTGCGCAACTCGTGTTAACCAAGGTGCTTGGAACTAGTACACCTTTTAATGGTTCTTGGCTTGGAATAAAAACGGACGATTCTTTTGAGTTAATTTTTACTGTTCTAATTACTTCTGCTCTACATGGTAGTAACAGAGTATTCTCGGAAACCGAATTGTGCATTGGGATTTGTATAGAAAAAGTTAAGTTATTAGGTCTTAATACTAGAGAACCTTGTGAATCTTGAAAGTCTAAAATACAATTAAATTCTTTAATGAAATCTATTCCTAGAATACCATCGCATGGAATCGGAAAATCAGGTGGAACTATTTGAAAGTCATGTGGTATAATGAAATTTTTTGTTTTAAGTTCCACGAGCGCTAAGCCCAAGGATTTTATAGAACCTTGTCCTATTCCTGTTATATTTGAAATTTTAGAACTGTCTAATTCGGGGTACTCTTGATTACATTGTTTAAGTAATGAAATCTCGGCTCCCGTATCTACTAACAATGTTAAATTTTTGTTGGTTTTTTCGTTTTTAACTTTTATAAAAAAACTGAGGCTAATATTGATTTTATATATGCTTACTGTTCTTCCTCTTCTTCTTCTACCGTCAAGGGGTCCTCCTCGTTTTCCTGAGTGACCCTAACGCTTCTGTTGGAATTTCTTCCAGTAGAAGTACTCTGTGCATTAGAGTTTGTATTATTTTGGTTGTTATTATTGCGGTTATTATTGTTACTATAATACCCGCGACCCCCTCTATTTCCCCTACCTCTGTAGGTGGTATTTCCTCGGTAATTATTATTGTTGTATTTAGTATTGTAATACAAAACAGCGTTTGACTGTCCTGTAGCTTCAGTACAACTGTTGACGAACTTGGTTACGGCTTCGTTCATATCCGCAAACGTTCCCGCTTGCATTATGAGTTTCACCTTATCCAACGAACAATTAGTTGTCATTGCTTTGACAGCGCTTTGGGTGCTGTATTTTGATGCTAATTCTAATGGTAAGCCATCATTGACATAAGCTCCTTGGAGGGCCTTTGTTAAATCTTCGACTTCCTTAGCATATACTGTAGCTGTTTTATTTTATTTGCTGTAAATTCATCAATTTGGCAGATAAAACTTCTACTGATTCTCCTTTGACCGTTTTTGTCAGTTTACATATTATGTCAGCGATGTTGCTTTCATCTCCTATTAAATTGCGAGCGTGTCCTTTTAGTTTTGTTTTTATTAGTTGGACAGCGATGGGTTCATAGGTTTCTTTGATAGTATCTACCAATCTTAGGGAGTCTATGAAACTTCGCAAGTTTTCTGCTTTGCCGTCGAACTCAGGTATGAGTGACGACGCAGTTTTTAAGAATTGGACGTTGGTTTGAGTCATTGTTATGACTTCTTCGTCAATCTCGATCGGAGGTAAATTGTCGGGTTCCACTTTTATTGAGTTGTCTTCGATTTCTGAGGGATCAGTGAACCCAAAAAAATCTTCTTTGTCTTCTTCTAATAAAATGTCCGCCAACGAGTTGTCGAAGTCTGAGTTTTGAGGGACTGTTAAATCGACCTCAATTTGTGAATGAAAGTTATTTGGTATTTGAAATGATACACCATACTTTTGTAAGGCTTTCGATAATACAACGATTATACTTTCATGTATTTTTATAGCAAGATTAAAATGTGTAGGAGTTAACCTATTCGAAGTAACGGCTATTGCTCTTCTAATTTTATTTGTGTTTAAAATTATGTCGGACAGGTGTTTTAGCACTGTCTCTTTTCTTATCTGTGTGTTTTTATTGATACACTTATAGCTTTTTAATATGTTGTTCTTTTTTTCAATAAAGAACTTTTCTAACCTATTCCATCTGTCAGTCATTAGATTAAGGCCTGATGGTTAAATTGATGTCATTGGTAAATTTTCTCGGGCTAATAAAATTCGAGTTCTAATATAAAAATCTGGTTCTGCCAGAATTACTAAATCTATTTTAGCTTGGGTTCTTGACATTCTAACTACCTTGACAACTAACTTTTATTATTATTTTATTTTATTTTTTTTTTTGTAATAAATGTATGTTGTTTTAAATGACGTCTAGACCCTGTGCTCGGCTCATGTAATCGCGGAAACGGCTGTCTCTTTTAAGGCACTTTCTGTAAGTGCTATGTAGTTTGAAGATTACGTGGATAATGGTACAAACGGTAAGAACAATCATGAGTATAAACATTGAGTTCAAAAGGGGTGTGTAGTCTACCACTACATTGTTTACTACATTAGCCGTGTTTTCTTTTACTTCGGCTTCTTTGGAGCTCCACAAACCCATTTTGAATTTTTTTTTTGTTTTTTTTTTGAATATATATATATAAATATTAATTATGGACTTTGGTCGAGATAAAAAAAAAATATTTATATGTTTATGTATGAGGTTATACAATATTCACAACTTTCGGTTTACATTACCACAAGTAACTGGTTACAATAATTTTACTTATATTAAGTTTACACCGAAAGTTGTGTGTTAGTAGATGTATATGATTGTTTGTTAATGATCTTAACTATCGCATCCCGCGTAAACGCGTTGCCAGTGCTTAAAAAAATTCAGCGGTGAACTAATTTTTTAGTCCGCTCTTCTTCTCCCGGTGGAGTAAGGAATTTAGCTCTTTGAGCCGTTCTTTTAAATTTCCCTCGTTGGTTTGGGGCCTTTTTTCCTTAAGGTCCCCGATAATCCGGGCTCGCTCCTTCAAGAGTCGAGCTCGCTTTCCACCCCTTTGTTTTTTTGGTGCTGGGGTCGGTGGAATGCGCGTGAGCTGCTCGTCCCTGTCCTGGGCTCGCTGACGCTCCCGTAAAATGATCCTTGATTTATAATCAGCAATGCTGATTGGCCTGGGACCGTCCTTTGGCTGTGCCTCTAGAGCCTCCTCCAGAGTGGGTTTATCTTTTTGAGGTACGGGTGTACCATCCATCGCATCCCACGTTGACACAATGGGCGATAGGCCTACCGTGTTCCGTTTCCAATCGGCGGCGCAGTAGACGGGGCTGTCTACCGCACTTTCTTCCTCACGTCGCCTTATCCAGACGGCGGCGCAGTAGACGGGGCTGTCTACCGCACTTTATTCTTCGCATTCGGCTCTCATCCAAACGGCGGCGCAGTAGACGGGCTGCCTACCACACTTTCTTCACGCCTCGCCTTATTCAGACGGCGGCGCAGTAGACGGGGTTGTCTACCGCACTTTATTCTTCACCTTTGATTCTTATCCAAACGGTGGTGTAGTAGACGGGGCTGTCTACCACACTTTCTTTCCTTCGGCGGGGCACTTCCCTTCGCCACACTTCACAAAAATTTCGCAGTTGTCGGTGTTCGGTGGGGAACTTCACTTCACCACAATAATTAAATACGTTTTATGTGTAATTACAACACAACAGTTTATTGTTTGTAAATATTTTTTTTTCACTTTTCAATTAATACATGTAAAAAAAAAAAACATAACAATTATATGTTTTTATTTTATTCATGGTTGTGACGTCCTGTCACGGTCGCCATGTGATGATTAGATTTAAATTCAAAGAAGTAATCACGAAGACGTCCAGTTCGAGAGTGTCCTTATTGAGAAGTCGAACATTCTTAGCAGCTAGAATTGAGTGAGCAGCGGGCGAAGTAAATGCAGCGTTAGCATATTCACGTACACACATATATGCCCTGAGACGGCTGGCTCGATGTGTTAGTGAGCGAGAGCCAGCCGGCACCGTGGGAATGCATAGTCAGCATTTTAGCATGGCCGCTATGCAGGCCGTTGTCAACCAAATGTTGAGATTAATAAGTGTGCATAAATATGTGTATATATATGAACATATATATTTAATGAAGTAAATAAGTAAAATGATATATCAAGTACTTCGCTCGCTACACTAGCAAGAGTCACTGGAGTTACTTACGGACGAGACCACCGAGTACGAGTCGTGGATCTGCATACCGCTAAAGGCGCTCTGCGTAGGGCAATTCATAAATTAGCTCCTCTTCCTTTCGATTGTAATTGAAAGATCTGCGTACTTTCGGAGGAGCATTTGAACATAACGTAAATTTAGTTAAAACAATGTAACTGCATGGCAACTCTGTAAGCTAGGGCTAACGCGTTGCAATACTACCTAGTGTTGCATAACGTGGCTCCTAAGCTCGCTGTCTACTACTGAAATAATATCACCGACGACGCACATCACGCGCCGCTTTTTCTCGCAATAAATTTATAACCAAATTCCAAAGCCGACTACTTATTCTTGTACTGCGCCCGGCGAACAGAAAACAAGTTCGGCAGCGATCGAACATAGATGTTTACAAATAAAAATTAAAAGAGTAAAATAATAGTTAAATAATTTAAAACATGTAAATTAAATTTGCGAATTATATTTTCTCTCTAAATCCGTAATCAACAAAATCCAGCATCATCAAGAAGGCCTTCTTCGAGGAGCAATGGGTTAGTCGTCGGATGAACTACAAAAACTTCGGCCACACTAAAAGATTAATATTTTTCGACTAGTAAAACTCTTAGCCGAACTGAGTACTAGGCTTAAACAAACAACAACCAAAAAAAAATAACAACAAAAGTCGTCGAGTGCGTATCCCATTTTAACTTTGTTTTGAGCAGTGTAAAAAATTATGTACACGTTCATGTAAGCTTTTCAGTCGTTCGCACCGATCTTTTGGATGTTTTTTTTTCAAGTTTCTTTTACATGTTTTTCTTATCGGAGTGCAAATATCGCACTAGTGAAATTTAAGCGGTAAATAAAAGCTTTACCAGGTCTAAACAAAACTAAATAAAAGACAAAATAGAGATCTTTCCTAAGCTGCAATTAAACTACGTTGATTTTTTTTTAAGACAGGCAATTACATTAATAAGAAACCAAATTATAAACCGAATTAAAAGAAAACAATTAGTAGAGCAACCCCCCAATAAAATTTAAATTAGGAATTAAATTAGTGTAATTTTTTTTTTTAAATGTAAAAAATTGATTGGTACGGTACACACCCAATAAAAGCCACACACACTGCCATCCATATTAATTAAAGGAAATATGAAATAATTAATTCAATCCAAACAAATTGTATACTTTAGGGAACAAACCAAGGTCTAAATAAATAGGACATTTAATAAACAAAAAAAATATATATATATAAAATTAAATAATCATGAATTATAGGGAATAAATAATTTAAGCAACAAATATTTGTGGAATTTGCTTAGGTTAAACAAAATAACTTAAGGAAACCCTTTTTGAGTTATAATTGAAATGTGTTGGAGTACGAAATGGATTGTGAATATTTTTGAATATTATTAAAGTATTGTTTCTAAGAATGAAGGTTTAAATTTTACTTATTTCTGATGGCATGGGAGCATAATTAAATGATGCAATTATAATTACATTTGGGGTCTGCTGAGACATCTCTTTTAAATAGCAGGCCATGGTTGGGAGGGTAATGAACAGGGGTAGGTCAATCAACATCTAAAACCTCCCCTCTGGCCAACTACAAATATCGTGTACTCTTCCCTTTCCTGGTTTACTAGTTTTTTTATAGTACTTTTTATGCCGTGTGGTTTCAGATGAGGATCGACTCATTAGTTATATTTAGATTCAGAAGGGACTCTATAATGAAACCTTGGTGTAGCAGTCATTATTCGCAGCAAAAACCCCCCACATCTCCCGCTAGAGCTAGGGTTAAATGGGTCCCGCTCCGCTGTTCGGATATTGATCGACAAGCCGGAAGTTGGTTAGCAATTTGGAATTCCATCAAAAAACCTGAATACCCTTCAATTGTACATCTTCACAGGCGTTCCCTACGCTACAAGTTTTTGGCGCCCAACGTGGGGCATGTATTAATTAATGAAGGTTAAGTTAATTAAATACTAACCCCGGATTAATGCAGGTTGTTAATAGGGTTAAAATAAAAACATAGGTTTTCTGCTGGACATCGATCCGTCATCAGCGAATGCTGATAGGATTCGACCGTAGGGACGAGACAAAATATTTACAATATACATTATTTATGCAGCTCTTTTATTCTTCGATAGAAATTTGCCATTTTGTGAAAGCAGTTAATTAAGGAAGTTGAATAAAATTTGTCTATACATCTTTGGAAATCGAGTTTTCGAATATTCGCAAGCTTTCGACCGAGATTACTCGTAGATTTATTTTGTCAGCATATTTTCTACTTGAATAAAATAAAAACGTAAATTTCTTGAACAGTGGTTTTGTTAGTGAGCAATATTTGATCATTTTCACCATAGGTATTCTACTGGAATATAATAAAAATGCAATTGTGTTTTGTTATCCGTGGAATTCCGACTTGTAAAGTTAGAGAGTAGCTGTTCATTTAATAAAAACATTCGTAGTTACAATAGCCCAAAACATATAACATTCTAGTTACAATAGCCCAAAATATATAAATTCTAAAGCACCGATAGTTGTAGGAAAGCCAGAACATATTTATCGTTATTTATGTCTCCCAGAAAAAGTCATCAGAAATAAATTGTTAAAAAAAAAAAATGCCACTAGAACATAGTTTTGAGGTGAACAAGGCACAGCAGCAGATGGATTCTGCAGAGAATATCTGCATAATTTGCAGTGAAGTTATGTTAAACACGCAACCTTGTGCTATTACTTCATGTAATCATGTTTTCCATAAGAATTGTGTGGAAATGCGGGTGCAGGTTCATGAAGAATGTCCCAGCTGTTTAGTTCCAGTTCAATTAAAGGAGTGGAAGGTGGTAGTCGGTAACCATTCACCCAACGCTAAGATGGCGGCACCAAGTAAACAAAAGAGAATTGTTGCAACAGGATCTCGTATGTGCACACGTTCATTAGCTACGCGACTAGATGCCACTGACCCACAAGTACCAGAAGGAGCCGAAGCTTTAATTATGATAGAAGATCCGTCGGAAATATCTATCCAAGCTAACGCCAATCCACCAGGTAGTACTCCTACGAATCAAGGAGCCAGGTCGTACGCCAATCAAATCACAAACGCGCCAGCTAGAAGAGGCCGACCGCCGAGGTTAAGAGGACAGACTAATCCCCCTGCGGTAGCTTCTGTACCGGTAGGAGATATAGAAACAATTGTCCGAGACACGGTAACTCGAGTCTTATCATCCCTGTCAGGATCTGGAAGTCTTATAGCTCAAACCGCGGTAATAGCCGAAAATGTAACTCCAATTTCTCAACCGAGTTATGGGTCAGCTAGGAGAACGCATTCATTGGAGCCACATAAAATTGCAGATGTTTTACAAAAATGGGGGGTAAGGTTCGATGGATCGGTCGAGGGGTAATCAGTGGAAGAATTCCTTTATAGAGTGAAAATATTAACAATAGAACATTTTGATGGAGACTTAGAAATTATTAGTCGAAATATTCATCAGCTTTTAATAGGTAAAGCTAGCAGTTGGTTCTGGAGATACCACAAGAGGGTGCAAACGTTTAACTGGAGTGAATTTTGTGCTGCTTTTAGAGAACAGTATCGGGAGAGTAGATCGGCTACGGAATTAAGAGAACAAATTCGCTCTCGTAAACAAAAGCAGGGAGAGTCATTCGATACGATTTACGAAAGTGTTTGTAAGCTCATGGATAGACTATCAGTAAGTTTTGCCGAAGATGAACTAGTAGAGATGATACAAGGAAATTTGGTGATAGACATGAAAGAGAGACTGTTGTTTGAAAAGATCTCATCTATTTCCGAGTTACGCCGGTTAGTTCATAAGCGGGAACATTTCCTCAGAGAAGTAGGTAGAGCACGTCCGCCACAAGCAAAGCCTGCTCCATATCGAGTTTACGCATTAGATGACGAACAACCTAATGAAACTCCAGAAGCTGGAGAAGAGAACGAAATTTCAGCTATTGTGCTGGAACTGTGAGGCTCCCGCCCACCTTTGGAAACAGTGTTTGGCTGCAAAGAAAGTGTTTTGTTACATCTGCGGAGATCCGCAGTCGTATACACCAAACTGCAAGCGAAAGGCGGAAAACCGGCAGGGGGGGGCATTCATTCCAGGAAGGGTGTCCCAAAAGTAGAAAATAACCCTGTTAGCAAATTTGAAAATGTTAGAATATTAAAAAGTGAATTAGATCAAGAATTAAAATCGGAAGAAAAATTACCTTTTAAGCCCTATCACGAAAGATTAAGAAACTATAATTTAGTACGAGAAAGAATTTTTGCAGGATTAGAAAGAAAAAGTCGCCGAAATACAATTCGAATGCGATCCTATTTTCATTCATTGAAAGGAAAGAAGAAAATGATTGTTTCAACGGTTTTTCAAAATAACATTGACCGACGCAGTTATGCAAGCGTAACATTTTTGCAATTCGAGGAACTAGGTTTGCTTGACACTGGAGCAAATATAAGTTGTCTCGGATCTCCGCTAGCGCTTTTGGATTTATCTAGGTCCGAACAGCAGATGCCAAGTTGCATCAAATGCGGGGAATACTGAGAGTAAAAGTTAAATATCAGGAGAGGGAAAAAGATATTGAAATATACATTATCCCTTCAATAGCCCAAAGATTAATACTAGGAATAGACTTCTGGCGGGCTTTTGAATTAGCGCCTGGGATTATCAGCTCTATTTTGAACGAGGACGTAGAACTAGACCCAGGTGAAGATCAATTTCCATTAACTATTCAGGAAAGACAACAACTTGAGGCTGTTAAGGAGTTGTTTCCAAATTTTGAAAAGCAGGGGTTAGGTCGCACCGCTTTAACAAAGCGTAGTATTGACATTGGTGATAGTAAGCTAGTAAAACAGCGGTACTATCCTGTCAGTCCTGCTGTAGAAAAGCTAATGTACTCGGAAATTGACCGGATGCTCAAGTTAGGGGTGATCGAGCCGTCGCAAAGCGCTTGGAGTTCACCCACAAATTTATCTCGACGATCTATGCATAGTATCCGAAGATTTTGCTACACATTTAGCAGTGTTAGTTCGCTTAGCCGATCAGTTTAGAAAAGCTAACCTTACCTTAAATGTAACTAAAAGTCACTTTTGTGTGATTAGGGTGAATTATCTAGGTTACGTTATCGGTAGTGGCGGAGTAGCCACAGATCCAGATAAAATATCCTGTGTGCTTAACTGGCCCACTCCGAAGAACTTGAAGCAAGTTAGAGGCTTCTTAGGGGTGTGAAGTAGTTTCTTAGGCTGGGGTGAAGCTCGGTCACGCCAGGATCTCTTTACAGACAAATTTATAAAGATTGAGACTAGGGTCTTTGATGAGCGGTGGGCTGACGTGAGATGTAGTGTGTCAGCCACCGGGTTACTGAATAAAACACAGTTTCGATTTGATTTGGGCATCAACAAAAAGAGCAAAGGGGGTCGCGGTAGCGCGTACTGGGTCTGACTCGCGGCACTCGCCGTGAGGAGACCGAGAGAGAATCGACTGGGGGACGCCTGGCAATTCTAGGCCGTGTGGCTGCCTGACATGGGCACCCGCCAGCACTCGCTGTCGGACCAAGCTATGCGGCCGGCTGAGCCTGGCCTCTGACAAAATATCTGGTTAAATAAATCGGGGGTGGTACCGTTGGAGAGCATTTTGAGGCGGTTCAAGTGTGGGCAAGAAAATATAGTGGGTTTTCTAGGCTTCAAATTGATCGTTGCTGTTTATTAGAATCTTGAACATTTTTTTTCTTCATTCAATATTTGCTTTGACAAAAATATAGATAAGTTTTCATGGTATTCTGGGTTTATTTAAATTTATACAGTATTTGGGATGTGAGTTCTTCATGTTTGGCTACAGTTTTCAGGTAAGGTTTTCAGTTTCATTGGAGTTACATGGTGTTAGGTTTTATCTGGGCAAAGGTTATGTCTGATCTAGCCGGATTCTACCCAGTGATACCGCATCGATGCCTGCCGAGATTTCTAAGCGCACATACTGCCCCTTTTGGCTGGCCTGGCGTCGCTGGCCACTCGTTGCGGTCTCACTGACTTACCCGTCTCGCTCTCGCACACACACACACATACGGGTTCCGCGTGCAAACTGTTGGAGCTCCGCCGCTGGTCCTGGGCCGGCACCACTGTTGTCCACAAATCCTCTGTCCTTCTTCGCTGTCCTTCTCCTCGTCAGCCGTCACTCGACGACTGGGTGTTCCGCTGCTTTTCAGGTAGCGCCGGTGTCCTGGTGTTTCCCACGTTGAGCACGTTGAGCGCTTGGCTTCTCCTGGTGTTTCTGCTGTCTTTCACTCCCGGAGTGGCAAAAATCGCCCACTCTTTTCCGCACGCAAATTCCTTGTCAGCGTCAGTCGACCTCTTCCAAAGAACTCCGAGTTTCGGTTTCGCGGAACTTTTCCGCCGTTCTCTTTTCTGGCTTCTCGAAGTTTCGGCATATCTTCCTCTCGCTCTCCCTCATGGGCGCGTGCCAGTTTTCGGGGGTTGATTTCCAACGCGATCATGCGTTCTCTCGCTCGCTCTTATGCAAAGCTGTGTCAATTCACCGCTTTTCGTGGTGAATTTCTAGTCTCTTTTTTTTTTTTGTATTCCTTTATTTAACAACAACAATGACTATCTAAACTAACAATATTGACTAAGCGTGATTAGGAGCGACTTCGCACGGTACCGCCGCAAGGCATTGCTTCGCGCGAAAAATGGCCACCTAAACCGCTGCTCCTCTCCTTTCCCTCTCCAGCGATCGCAGCGTCCGCAAAACGCTTGCTGCAAATGCTGCTGCTGCCTCCCACGTCCTTTGGTTCCCTATCATCAGGGGAACGAGGGTTTCCGGTTGGACTCTTGCCCGGCTATCTCCTCCAGCACTTGGCGCTCGTGGTTGAACCGGTGGCACTCAAACAGGACGTGCTGAGCGTCCTCCGCAATCCCGCTACCGCACTCCGGGCACCCATCCTCCGTCTCGTGTCCGTACTGCTTTAGGTAGCTCCGGAAGCAGCCGTGCCCGCTTAGCGCCTGCGTTAGGTAATAGTCCACCTGGCCATGCTTGCGATTTACCCACGCCTCGATGCAAGGGATGAGCTTGTGGGTCCACCGTCCTTTGCTCGAGATATCCCACGCTTTCTGCCAGTTGCTGACGCTCTGCATTCTGGAGCGGGCCCTGGCCTCGGCTTTGGCCCTCGGATCATCCTGGATGAGACTCAGGGTGGTGCGGATATCCTTGGATTCCCGTACCAGTTCTCCTAGCGGGACTTGGCCAGCGATGACTAGAACCGCATCGTCAGAGATGGTTCTAAAGGCGCACGATATTCTGATAGCGCACAGACGATATGTCGAGTTGACCTCTCGCATGTAGCTATCCTTAGCCGTGGCCTCCGCCCATACCGGTGCCGCGTACAGCAATTGTGACTTGACCACGCTCGCGAGGAGTATCCTCTTGTCCTGTTTCGGCCCTCTCGTGTTCAGCAGGATCCTGCAGAGCGATCTTGTCGTCTCCCTCGCTTTCTTGTTCGCGTACTCGAGGTGCTCGCGGAACGACAGGCGTGTGTCTAGCATTACTCCCAGATACTTCAGGGCACGCTGAGACTGAACTGTGGTCCCACCGACCAGGATCTCCGCCGTCTCCACCACTCTCCTGCTCGAGATTAGGACAGCCTCTGTTTTTTGTGCTGCCAGTTCCAAGCCCGCCACAGAAAGCCACGCCTCCACCGCTTTGATCGCCCTGTTGGCAGTCGCGACTATAGTTGGCACATGCTTGGAAACCACTACCAGCGCCACGTCATCGGCGAAGCCGACTATGCTGGTGTTGCTCGGCATTGGGAGCTTTAGGACACCGTCGTACATAGTGTTCCACAGCAAAGGCCCGAGCACCGAACCCTGTGGGACTCCGGCAGTGACCTCGTAGATCCTTGGTCCGGATGAGGTGTCGACGGACAGCTGCCTTTTGCTGAGGTAGCTGTGGACTACGTTCAGCAAGTACCCGGGGATGTTGAAGGACCTTAGTGACTCCAGCGTCCTTCCCCAATCCGCCGTGTTGAACGCATTCCGGATGTCGAGGGTCACTAAAAGGCAATACTCCTTCGTCCCTCCCTTCCATCTTGCGCCTGCGATGGCTTCAGCCGCAATCCTGGTTACTTTCCCGATCGCATCCAGGGTTGATTTTCCCTTTCGGAACCCATATTGGTTGGGAGAAAGTCCTCCTGCGCTCTCAAGGGCGGCGTTCAGCCTTGCTGCTATGACCCTCTCGAAGACCTTCCCGATGGTGTCCAACAGACAGATGGGCCTGTACGACGAGGGTTCTCCCGCTGGCTTTCCCGGCTTCGAGAGTAGCAGAAGTTTTTGGCGCTTCCACCGGTCGGGAAAGGTCCCTTCCACTAGGCACTTGTTGAACAAATCTGCTACCGCCTTCGTCTGGAGAGAGAGCAGGGCCTTGACTGCTCCATTCGGGACTGAGTCCGGTCCAGGTGCCTTTTTATTGGGTAGGACCCTAGCAGTCGCCAGGAGTTCAGCCTCCGTGACAGGACATATGGAGTCACTGATTCCACTAGTGCAGCGGGGAATGGAGTGCCTACGTCCCGCTGGAAAAAGCGCTTGTACGATGGCTTCTAGGGCCGACGGGTCTGATGGCGATCTATTGCCAGCACTCATACGCTTCACAACCATCTTGTACGCTCTTCCCCAAGGGTCGTTCTCGAGTTCGTCGCAGAGCTTCCAGTAGCATTCCCTCTTGCTGTCCCTGATCGATAGCTTAAGTGCCTTCTTTGCAGCCTTGTACGATTCGTTGAGGGATTCCAGGTTCGGTGTGCCCCTGGCACGCTGGACCAACCTTCTTGCCCGATGGCAGGTCCTCCGCAGCCTCGCGATTTCCTCCGTCCACCAGTACACAGGCGAATGGTCCTTGCGGAATGTCCTTCGTTGGTCCATGCTTTCATCGCAGGCTTCCTCTAGACGAGCTGCCAGCTTGTTTGCTGCATCGTCTGCAGTGTCCCCATCGGAGACCGACAAGCCTTCCAGCGCTCTGGCAAAGGCTTGGGTCCTGAACGTGTCCTGTCGGTAGGCCTTCCTGTGTACAGCCGGCGGCAGTCTGTTGCTCGCTGTGACGCCAATGGTCAGAAGTATGGCTTCGTGATCACTGGCTGAGTACACCTCGCCAATCCTCCAGGATGTTCGGCTGGCTAAGGAGCTGCTCACGAACGTGAGATCGATTATAGATCCACCACTGGCTCTGTTAAAGGTTTGCTGGGAGCCCTCGTTGAGCGGGACAACATCAAGTGAGGCCACGGTGTCTGTGACAGCGCGTCCCCTGGCGTTTGTGGATGGGCAACCCCACTCCTCGGCCCAGGCATTAAAGTCCCCTCCAACCACCACTTTGGTTTTCCCTCGGAGGTCGCTGCAGAGGTCGTCCATGATCCGTTCGAAGTCCTTCACGGATACGCTTGGGGCTAGGTAGCAGCTGTACACCCAGAAGTCTCCAATTTTTGCTCGGACGAACCCATCGCCCGCCCTGATGTTGGTCATCTCGAGCCCGTCTCCGCCGCAAAGCCATAGGGCTGCTGTGCCATTTATGTCAGCGGCCCATCGTCGATCGTTTCCGACCTTGTAAGGTTCGCTCAAAATTGCCACCTCCAAGCCCAGCTCTCGAACGGTCTGCATGAGCAGATCCTGAGCCGCCCTGCAGTGATTCATGTTTAGCTGAATCAGTTGCATGAAGTCGATGTTGTGCTAGCACCACTGCAACCGGAAGGGCATTTTTTGCTGCCTGTCTGGTGCGTCGTGTCCTTTATGCCCGCTGTGGCGCAGGTGAGGCACCGCGGTTCCTTGGAGCAGCCTGCGGCCATGTGGCCCGGCTCACCGCACTTGAAGCAGTTCCCGCTCCTGTCGATAGGGCTCTTGCATCTGATCGCGATGTGGCCTAGCTCCAGACACTTGAAGCACCGCGGTGGACCGCCCAACTCCCGGATCCGGCATAAGGACCAGCCGATCCTGATCTGCCTGTGACTCGTGACCATTTTTCCTTGAGGAACTGGCAGGCTGAACACGGCCGTCTGTGTACCAGAAAAGCTAGGGCGGATACTGCGAATCTTCACCTTTCTCGCATCTATTCCATACTGCTTAGCGATTGCAGCTGAAAGCTCCGTCTCCCTCACCAGCGCGTCGAGACCTCTGACCTCGAAGACCGTCACCTTGGAGTCCTCAGTTATAGCGCGGACCTCGGCGTTGCTGCCAAGTACTTGCGCTATGTTCTCCCTCATTTTGTCTGCGCTCTTCTCGCTTGCTTTGGCCACTTCTAGGAGGAGATTGCCATTTGCCGTGCGCCGGACCTTGTTCACACAGCTGCCCAAGTCTGAGAGCTGGTTATCATCCCGTCTGGTGACCATCGCCAAAATTTCACTATATGTTTTCCCTTCCGCTTGGACAATGACGGCTTCCGGGCGCTCACGCTTGCCTTTTTTGGTCTTGCCTCTCGCTCTCCTGGTCACGGTGCTCCATCCGTTTTCTGGCCCCATGCCGACGCTTGAAGCTGGTCTGCGTGGTTGTGCGCTGACCGTCTGCTGGACCTGTGGCACTCTCGAGGCCGGTGCCTTGGTCGCCACGGGCGCCGACTTTGTGCGATCGCGCTGCTGCGGCCTGCTGCCCTCTATGGGTTGGGCTACCTCCTCGGGGAGACTCTGTTCGGTTTGAACTGTTCTCGCCCTAGTCCAGACCTTCATGGTTTGCTGGGCCTTTTCCGCGGTATCCAACTTGCGGTGCGAGCAGTTTGGGCATACCATTTCAGCCTCAGTGGGCCCCTCCTTCTCGGCTACGTTCGGTGCGTTCAGCCACGCTCCGATGCTGGACTGTAGCTGCTTCATGCGCGCTAGCTTGGCCTTTGTAGCCATCATGATGTGACGCACCTTGCCATCGTTCACGCTGATCAGGACTTCATCCAGGATCCTCCCTAGCTCCGACAGGTTGTCAAGGACGGAAGGCTCCTCTGTTGCCTTGCTTTTTTTTGGCGGCGTGTTCCTCTGAGCGTTTGGGCTGGTCTCTTCCAGGGCTCTTTTGGGGGTGTTGTTGTCCCCATGCTCAGGGGCCATGTATGGCTCCAAGGTGCCGCCCGGCGTACGAACCGGGGATCGCATGAGCCGGCTGCTTTTCCTGAAGGCCAAGGGCCCTTCTACGTTATTATTTTCTTGGCTTGGTGCTTTATCCTCAGTGGCGGCCAAGTCAGCCACCGCCACATCGGTTTTCTTTGGAATATTTTTTAGGGCCTCCAGAATCCTTGCCCTGACCGCGGGTTCCCCCGCGGGTGGATTTCCACATTTGTGGCTGCCACCTGGAGTATTTTCGTTTTGCGAAGACATTCCTTTGAAACATGTGCATTTTGGCCCAATGCGAGGCTGCATTTTATACCTGCTGCCAGGTGTGTTAGCTGCCGGCCACTGTGGCTCAGACGCAGACCACGCAGCCGCCCAGTATGGGACAGACGCTACGTGGGTTTTTCCAGACCGGGTACGTTTCCATCGCCGGCCGAAGATTTCCCTCCGACGTATTGCTGATGGAGGATATACCGCCCCGTCTCGGTCGCCAGAGCCCCGTTTTGGGTGTACCGCCTGGGCGGTGAGGATGGCAGTCAGTCAGTTCCATGACCTTTTACGCCCGTGCGTACCTCGGCGGTGAAAAACGCCAAAATTCGTCCTCTTTGCCAAGGATCGCGAGCAGCAGCCCGGAAAAGTGTGCTGCGGTTTTTGGCGCGATCCACAAGTGAAACTCGTAGCAATCAGCTTCCGGCAAGCAGCGATGGTAGCCGCCGTAGGGGGCGCTGTGGTGCAAAGCTCCGTGTGTGCAGAGCTGCAGCGCTGCCAGACTTCTGTGAGTCGCCCGTTGACCAACACTGGTCTCAGCTGATTTTCACGATCAGCTGACGTGACCGGCGGAATTTTGTGGGGGCATCCACATTTGCTGCACAAAGAGAGTGTTGGGACACAAAGAGACGGTGGAAGAGAAAGTTCGATGCAGAGAACGATCCCCTCTCCCCCCCGACCAACAACCTCGCTCCGAGTGGTAGGAGCATGGAGTTCCTCACCTGTGGCGGTGGGCTGTTGCCTCGACAGGTGAGTCCACGACGAGGCTTTGTGCGCCTTCTGACCACTTTTTGTTGCAGGTACACTGCCACAGCGCGAGTTTTTAGGCGGAGCGCCCGCGCAGGCGTCCGTCCCAGAACTTAACACACACCAAAGCCAAAGTCTGGCTGGTATGTGTGTGTCGGTGTGAGGTAAGCCTTCCAGGCTAGCGATGCAAGTATCGATGGCGATGACAGTTTTATTAACTATCGGGTGTGGCCTTGTAGCCTTAAACCTAACTTATAATACAATTTTAGATTATCTCTAGCCTTATTTAATTACTTATATTCTAGGTGGGGGTTATATATACATTTAGGGATAGGGAGTGGCTATTTGTGGGGAGCCAATTGGCTCCTCACAGGGGTTTGTGGCTGGTATAGGCGATTTATAAAGGACTTCGCCGAAATTACTTGCCCAATTACCGACGTATTAAAAACAAAGAAATGTTTTCAATGGTCTCCGGAAGATCAGGTAGCTATGGAAAAACTTAAAATGTTGCTGACCTCAGCTCCCCTAACAAAAAAAAAAAAAAAAACCATCGAACACTCTCGCTCTCGCTCTCTGCTTCGTTCTCATTCCAACACGCTCTCATCACCCACTCATCAGCATCCACACGGGACTCAACGCTCTCACACTCGCGAAATATCAGCATCTCGCACTCGCTCTGAACAGTGCGAACACCTGCACACACCCAAGCTTTCAACGCGCGATCGAACCAAGTGGAATCCAACTCGATCGGTGTTTTCGAGCAAGGGGAAATAACTCTGCCTGGAAAAAAAGCTGAAGCGCAGCGGCAGCGACGCCGACGGAATGCAAAAGGAGGGGTACGTGAGCAGATATCTAGGAGAAGGAAGGTTAATTACTAGAGGTGGAGAAACATCGATGCTAACATCGATGTCATCGATGTTTTGGAAACATCGGTTATATATACATTTAGGGATAGGGAGTGGCTATTTGTGGGGAGCCAATTGGCTCCTCACAGGGGTTTGTGGCTGTTGGCGAAACCTACTGGTTTTTCGTTTTTGAAGTCAAAACTAAATGCCAAAATACAATCATCACATGCAGATGCTATTGTTCTGCTGCGACAACATGTCGAAAAAGAAATTCAACCCGAAAAGTGCGAACCACTTGTGTATTGGGAGGTAAATGTATAAACTAAGACTATTTTTTCTTTAAATGTAACAACAATCTTATTTCAGATGTCGACCGATGAAGCGTTTAAAAAGTTGTCAAAGAAGTTTTTCTGCGTTCCCGCTTCTTCGTGTGAATCCGAACGCGTTTTTAGCAAGGCTGGACAGTTGATATCCGATCGTCGCACCAGACTTTCTTCTTTGGTAGTGGACAAACTGTTGTTTCTAAACAAAAATCAACATTTAAATAAAATAAAACTGTGATAAAAACAAATTTTTTTTTTCTAAACATCGATGAAACCTCGATGTTTTTGACCAAAAACATCGAAAACATCGATGTTCGCAAACATCGATGTTTCTCCACCTCTATTAATTACTCCTGAGGCTTCGCGCGCGCCAGTTGATGTAATCGTGATAACTCCGCAAAACCCCGGGAAAAACCCGCCCCGCCGTGAAACCGAACAAGTGCAAGAAGACGACAAGTGAAAATGTCGAGTGATAGTGGTGAAGGAGTGGAAGCAGTCTACGACCCGGTTGCCGCCGCAGGGGCATGGGAAATCGACTGGCTGGATCTGCTGCTGGGAGGAAACGTAAGCGCTCGCTTTATTTTTCCCGACCTTTAAACATTCTTCGACCGACTTGACTAGAGTGGCGTGGCAAAAGACTTTGTACGCCCCCTTAGAGAAAAAACCCAAATTTGAGTAATAAGTGAACCAACAAATGAACAATAAATGAACCAAAGTGCTTCGCACTAAAATCTATATCGCCTGTTATATTCTGTGTGTGTGATTTTAGGAGGGGAAATTAAATTCGCCAGTCCTTTATTTTTCCCCATCTAGGAAAACCCTTCCGCCGATCGTGGTCGAACCGTGTGATGGCTAAGGATTGCGACGGAGTCTTGAACTCGATTGTCGGATCCGAAGCTATCACCGGTCCTGGGGTACGCAGAGGCCGTGGATCACGACGGAGTCTTGCACTCGTTTGTCGGGTCTAAGGGCAGTGCGGATCCCGGAGCGTGTGGCGTGTGGAGATTTCAACGGAGTCCTGTACTCGATTGTCGAAATCTAAACCCGCTGCAGGTTTCGGCCCATGGTCGGCATCTTTGGGAAACAACCCCAGCCACAGGGCCCGTCTAGGGTTGGTTTATCTCGCCCCCCTCCCTGAAGTCCTTGAACTTAAACAAATTATTGTAAGTGACCCTGGGAGCCCTGAGTAACTATCCCAGCCTGAGAGCTTCCTTACAACTTGCAATAACATTATGCACATTTTTAGCTCTGCTTGTTCTATCCCTTATCGGCATCTACACGGCCAGAAAAAGTTCGCATAAATAAAAAACAGTCACAAACGCAAACAGAACCACGAGGAAAATTGGTAATTATGACTAGCTAAAGGCAGACAAGAAGTTTTCCTAACCAGAGTTCTTTTTATTTAGCTATACTAGCAACCCGATAGACTGCTTTCCAATTTTCATGCTGGAAAAGCCGTCTTCAATTTTCACGCCGCAAAAGCCGTGCTAAATTTACCCGACAGAAAGGCGCAACGAAAGCCGTTGGCAGCGAGGAAAATTGCCGCAGATTACAGGCGACAGTTGCAGAAAATTCGTGTGAAAAATTACTGAACAAATTCTAAAAATATCACCCAGTTAAAACCCTAATCCTAGTTTAAAAAAAAAACAAAAAAAAACGAAAGTGTTATTTTCTATATTTTTTTAAGTGCACACTTAACAAAGTAAAATAAATTAAATTAAAACCATAAAAAAAAGCTACAGCTAGTTAAAATAAAAAAAAAAGAATATTGGCAAAAACAGAACCCAGATAAAAACATAATACATAGTTTGACCAAATAAATAAGTAAAATAAAGCTTAATTATAAATCGCATTGGCAAAGTGGTGGTGTGTGGGTACGAGCAGGTGAAAAATATAATCTGAAACCAAATCAAAACCGCAGCCAAAAATGGCACACTGAAAAAATTGAATTGCTTCAGTGAGAGAGATAACTCCCTCAATGGAGTACTATCAATAAAGTTAATAACACAAAACAAACTCAAACAAAAAAAAACCCCCAACATCGATTAATTGCAACTACCGAAAAACAAAACAAGAATAAAAGTTAAAAGAGTAAAATAATAGTTACATAATTTAAAACATGTAAATTAAATTTGCGAATTATGTTTTCTCTCTAAATCCCTAATCAACAAAATCCAGCATCATCAAGAAGGCCTTCTTCGAGGAGCAATGGGTGAGTCGTAAACAAACAACAACCAAAAAAAAAAAAACAACAAAAGTCGTCGAGTGCGTATCCCATTTTAACTTTGTTTTGAGCAGTGTAAAAAAATTATGTACACGTTCATGTAAGCTTTTCAGTCGTTCGCACCGATCTTTTGGATGTTTTTTTTGCAAATATCGCACTAGTGAAATTTATGCGGTAAATAAAAGCTTTACCATGTCTAAACAAAACTAAATAAAAGACAAAATAGAGATCTTTCCTAAGCTGCAATTAAACTACGTTGATTTTTTTAAGACAGGCAATTACATTAATAAGAAACCAAATTATAAACCGAATTAAAAGAAAAAAAATAAGTAGAGCAACCCCCCAATAAAATTTATATTAGGAATTAAATTGGTGTAATTTTTTTTTAAAAAAATTTAAAAAATTGATTGGTACGGTACACACCCAATAAAAGCCAAACACACTGCCATCCATATTAATTAAAGGAAATATGAAATAATTAATTCAATCCAAACAAATTGTATACTTTAGGGAACAAACCAAAGTCTAAATAAATAGGACATTTAATAAACAAAAAAAATATATATATATAAAATTAAATAATCATGAATTATAGGGAATAAATATTTTAAGCAACAAACATTTGTGGAATTTGGTTAGGTTTAACAAAATAACTTAAGGAAACCCTTATTGAGTTATAATTGAAATGTGTTGGAGTACGAAATGGATTGTGAATATTTTTGAATATTATTAAAGTATTGTTTCTAAGAATGAAGGTTTAAATTTAACTTATTTCTGATGGCATGGGAGCATAATTAAATGATGCAATTATAATTACATTTGGGGTCTGCTGAGACATCTATTTGAATAGCAGGCCATGGTTGGGAGGGTAATGAACAGGGGTATGTCAATCAACATCTTAGACCTCTCCTCTGGCCAACTACAAATATCGTGTACTCTTCCCTTTCCTGGTTTACTAGTTTTTTTATGGTACTTTTTATGCCGTGTGGTTTCGGATGAGGATTGACTCATTAGTTATATTTAGATTCAGAAGGGACTCTATAATAAAACCTTGGTGTAGCAGTCATTATTCGCAGCAAAAACCCCCCACATCTCCCGCTAGAGCTAGGGTTAAATGGGTCCCGCTCCGCTGTTCGGATATTGATCGACAAGCCGGAAAAAACCTGAATACCCTTCAATTGTACCTCTTCACAGGCGTTCCCTACGCTACACATACATGTACAACTTATGCAAAGTGCGCCAGCAGAACATACATACATGTGTGCAGGCAATGACATCAGACTGGCACAACAAAATTTGAAAATATTGGGGACTTGGTGAAGGATGCTGAATCTCAAAAAAATTTAAATGCAGTTATTGGCGGGTATGCCAAAAGATTATGAACATTACATTTTTAAACCATTTTAACAACATTTATAACAGAGAAAAGGCAAAAGAAAGAAAGTAAAAAAAAAAACAAATCGAATTTTTGGGCACTTTGGGGCCGTTTTTATACCCGTTACTCGTAGAGTAAAAGGGTATATTGTATTCGTGCAAAAGTATGTAACAGCTAGAAGGAAGCGTTTCCGACCCCATAAAGTATATATATTCGTGATCAGGATCACTAGCCGAGTCGATCTAGCCATGTCCGTCTGTCCGTCTGTCCGTCTGTCTGTCCGTCTGTCTGTCCGTCTGTCTGTCCGTCTGTCTGTCCGTCTGTCTGTCTGTCTGTATGAACGCTGAGATCTCGGAAACTATAAAAGCTAGAAGATTGGCATTTTGCATGCAGATTCTAGGAGTTCCTACGCAGCGCAAGTTTGTTTCAAAAAGGTGCCACGCCCCCTCTAACGCCCACAATCGCTTATATACGATTTTAAAAATTTCAATATTTCGGAAAAGTAAAAATGCAGTTTTATTGTGTTTATCAATACCTATCGAAATGTAGAAGAAATTTTTCAAATCGGACCATTCGTTAAAAAGTTATGCGTGTTCAAAGTTTCTATCTCCATCTCCCTCGCACTCCCTTTACCTGAGTAACGGGTATCTGATTGTCGGGGCACCCGACTATAGCGTTCTCTCTTGTTTGTTCTAATTTGTACCTCACACGCGGCTCCTAGTTATTTTAGTAATTAAATTTAGTAATTAAGGGTAAGAGAATCAATTGATTTGAATATTTAGTTTTTTTTTAATACTTTCAAAATCTGTAAGAAAATGTCTTCGATCTGTTGTGGAAATGTAAATGCAATATTCTTTAAGCAAAAGGATATCAGTATTATCATTAATTTGAATTTAAGCGAATCTAACTTCCTTAGTCAGCTGCAATGCACACACACGCACACATCTAGGGATTGTGTGTGTGCAGCGGAGCGAAATAAATTTTTTTGCAAATCAACAATTTGTCAATATCTCAACGTTTAAAAACTAATAAATAGTTTGCTGATCAGTTTTTTGCATCATAAAAATAAAAGCAATTTTAAGGAACATTTCGACTGTCAAGCAGCAGTTTTCTCCATAGTTCCATATTTCGCTCGCTTGCAGTGCCCTTCGCTCTCCCTCTCTAACTCTTCCGCAACTCTCCGCTCCGCTTTGGAGTCTTTAAGCTAAGCTTTTTCTAGTGAGTTCCTATTTACAAGTGTAGTAATAAATACACGCAAGTCGCGTAATAACCCGAAAGTCTTACGTGTTTTCGAAATTATTATTTCTGCGCGGATTTCACAACAAATTTTGCTATCAAAGAGAAAGAACTTATCCAGTCCCTTAGAATTGTTTCAATGTGCTTATGACAATATACATTGGTACAGCTTCTCTACATAGGTGCCAAGAAAGTGGAGGAATTTTCGTTACCACTACAAGAAAAATGGGAAAGTGTTGCACAGATTCCAAGATACACCAATATTGGTCTTACAGACTTTTTAACTAAAAACCAAATTTAATAAAATACGCTACATGTGCAACATAACGTTTACCTAAAAAAAAGACGCAAAAGAAAAGATTTGGGATATAATCGATTTTTTAACCGCGCATTTTAAATGACTGTGGTATTTTAATTTTCCCTTGCGCGGTCACACTTAAAGTGCGACAGCATGACATACATACACACATGTACGACTTATGCAAAGTGCGCCAGCAGAACATACATACATACATGTGTGCAGGCAATGACGTCAGACTGGCACAACAAAATTGAAAACATGAAAGGAATCTAGCTTCGGCCAGCCGAAGCTTATATACCCTTGCAGATAAAAGAAATACATTTTTAAGTTGTCAGAAATCAAAACGCCTACTCCCTGCAAAGTTACAATGAATTTTCTTATATTTGTTTGATTATTCGTATGGGAGCCTTAAGATATAGTGGTCCGATCCGGCTCGCTCCGACATATGTACTACCTGCAATAGAAATAAGACTTTTGTCGTCGAGTGCGTATCCCATTTTAACTTTGTTTTGAGCAGTGTAAAAAAATTATGTACACGTTCATGTAAGCTTTTCAGTCGTTCGCACCGATCTTTTGGATGTTTTTTTTGCAAATATCGCACTAGTGAAATTTATGCGGTAAATAAAAGCTTTACCATGTCTAAACAAAACTAAATAAAAGACAAAATTGAGATCTTTCCTAAGCTGCAATTAAACTACGTTGATTTTTTTAAGACAGGCAATTACATTAATAATAAACCAAATTATAAACCGAATTAAAAGAAAAAAATAAGTAGAGCAACCCCCCAATAAAATTTATATTAGGAATTAAATTGGTGTAATTTTTTTTAAAAAATTTGAAAAATTGATTGGTACGGTACACACCCAATAAAAGCCACACACACTGCCATCCATATTAATTAAAGGAAATATGAAATAATTAATTCAATCCAAACAAATTGTATACTTTAAGGGAACAAACCAAGGTCTAAATAAATAGGACATTTAATAAACAAAAAAAATATATATATAAAATTAAATAATCATGAATTATAGGGAATAAATAATTTAAGCAACAAATATTTGTGGAATTTGGTTAGGTTAAACAAAATAACTTAAGGAAACCGTTATTGAGTTATAATTGAAATGTGTTGGAGTACGAAATGGATTGTGAATATTTTTGAATATTATTAAAGTATTGTTTCTAAGAATGAAGGTTTAAATTTAACTTATTTCTGATGGCATGGGAGCATAATTAAACAAGAGAGAACGCTATAGTCGGGTTGGTGTCCCGACTATCTAATACCCGTCACTCAGCTAAAGGGAGTGCGAACGCTGTACTCGGGTTGGTGTATGGTCTATTGGGGCTAAAGGGAGTGCGAGGGAGATAGATATATAAACAATTTTGATTGCGTATAACTTTTTAATGAATGGTCCGATTTGAAAAATGTATTCTACATTTCGATAGGTATTAATAAACACTATAAAATTGCGTTTATATATTTTTAAAATCTTAAAAGATGTGGCCTCCAGACACATTTGAAAATCGTTTATGGCGATTGTGGGCGTTAGGGGGGCGTGGCACCTCGATGAAACAAACTTGCGCTGCGTAGGAAGCCCAAGAATATGTGTGTGAAATCTCAACCTTCTAGCTTTTATAGTTTCCGAAATCTCAGCGTTAATACAGACAGACGGACAGACGGACAGTGGCTAGATCGACTCGGCTAGTGATCCTGATCAAGAATATATATACTTTATGGGGTCGGAAACGCTTCCTTCTCCCTGTTACATACTTTTGCACGAATACAATATACCCTTTTACTCTACGAGTAACGGGTATAATGATGCAATTATAATTACATTTGGGGTCTGCTGAGACATCTATTTGAATAGCAGGCCATGGTTGGGAGGGTAATGAACAGGGGTATGTCAATCAACATCTAAGACCTCCCCTCTGGCCAACTACAAATATCGTGTACTCTTCCCTTTCCTGGTTTACTAGTTTTTTTATGGTACTTTTTATGCCGTGTGGTTTCGGATGAGGATTGACTCATTAGTTATATTTAGATTCAGAAGGGACTCTATAATAAAATCTTGGTGTAGCAGTCATTATTCGCAGCAAAAACCCCCCCACATCTCCCGCTAGAGCTAGGGTTAAATGGGTCCCGCTCCGCTGTTCGGATATTGATCGACAAGCCGGAAAAAACCTGAATACCCTTCAATTGTACCTCTTCACAGGCGTTCCCTACGCTACACATACATGTACAACTTATGCAAAGTGCGCCAGCAGAACATACATACATACATGTGTGCAGGCAATGACGTCAGACTGGCACAACAAAATTTGAAAATATTGGGGACTTGGTGAAGGATGCTGAATCTCAAAATAATTTAAATGCAGTTATTGGCGGGTTTGCCAAAAGATTATGAACATTACATTTTTAAACCATTTTAACAACATTTATAACAGAGAAAAGGCAAAAGAAAGAAATTAAAAAAAAAACAAATCGAATTTTTGGGCACTTTGGGGCCGTTTTTATACCCGTTACTCGTAGAGTAAAAGGGTATATTGTATTCGTGCAAAAGTATGTAACAGCTAGAAGGAAGCGTTTCCGACCCCATAAAGTATATATATTCTTGATCAGGATCACTAGCCGAGTCGATCTAGCCATGTCCGTCTGTCCGTCTGTCTGTCCGTCTGTCTGTCCGTCTGTCTGTCCGTCTGTCTGTCCGTCTGTCTGTCTGTCTGTATGAACGCTGAGATCTCGGAAACTATAAAAGCTAGAAGATTGGCATTTTGCATGCAGATTCTAGGAGTTCCTACGCAGCGCAAGTTTGTTTCAAAAAGGTGCCACGCCCCCTCTAACGCCCACAATCGCTTATATACGATTTTAAAAATTTCAATATTTCGGAAAAGTAAAAATGCAGTGTTATTGTGTTTATCAATACCTATCGAAATGTAGAAGAAATTTTTCAAATCGGACCATTCGTTAAAAAGTTATGCGTGTTCAAAGTTTCTATCTCCATCTCCCTCGCACTCCCTTTACCTGAGTAACGGGTATCTGATTGTCGGGGCACCCGACTATAGCGGTTTCTCTTGTTTGTTCTAATTTGTACCTCACACGCGGCTCCTAGTTATTTTAGTAATTAAATTTAGTAATTAAGGGTAAGAGAATCAATTGATTTGAATATTTAGTTTTTTTTTAATACTTTCAAAATCTGTAAGAAAATGTCTTCGATCTGTTGTGGAAATGTAAATGCAATATTCTTTAAGCAAAAGGATATCAGTATTATCATTAATTTGAATTTAAGCGAATCTAACTTCCTTAGTCAGCTGCAATGCACACACACGCACACATCTAGGGATTGTGTGTGTGCAGCGGAGCGAAATAAAATTTTTTGCAAATCAACAATTTGTCAATATCTCAACGTTTAAAAACTAATAAATAGTTTGCTGATCAGTTTTTTGCATCATAAAAATAAAAGCAATTTTAAGGAACATTTCGACTGTCAAGCAGCAGTTTTCTCCATAGTTCCATATTTCGCTCGCTTGCACTGCCCTTCGCTCTCCCTCTCTAACTCTTCCGCAACTCTCCGCTCCGCTTTGGAGTCTTTAAGCTAAGCTTTTTCTAGTGAGTTCCAATTTACAAGTGTAATAATAAATACACGCAAGTCGCGTAATAACCCGAAAGTCGTACGTGTTTTCGAAATTATTATTTCTGCGCGGATTTCACAACAAATTTTGCTATCAAAGAGAAAGAACTTATCCAGTCCCTTAGAATTGTTTCAATGTGCTTATGACAATATACATTGGTACAGCTTCTCTACATAGGTGCCAAGAAAGTGGAGGAATTTTCGTTACCACTACAAGAAAAATGGGAAAGTGTTGCACAGATTCCAAGATACACCAATATTGGTCTTACAGACTTTTTTAACTAAAAACCAAATTTAATAAAATACGCTACATGTGCAACATAACGTTTACCTAAAAAAAAGACGCAAAAGAAAAGATTTGGGATATAATCGATTTTTTAACCGCGCATTTTAAATGACTGTGGTATTTTAATTTTCCCCTGCGCGGTCACACAGATAAAAGAAATACCTTTTTAAGTTGTCAGAAATCGAAACGCCTACTTCCTGCAAAGTTACAATGAATTTTCTTATATTTGTTTGATTATTCGTATGGGAGCCTTAAGATATAGTGGTCCGCTCCGACATATGTACTAACTGCAATAGAAAGAAGACTTTTGGGAAAGTTTCATTGCGATAGCTTTAAAACTGAGAGACTAGTTCGCATAGAAACGGACAGACAGACAGACGGACAGACGGACAGACGGACAGACGGACAGACGGACAGACGGACAGACACTGGCTAGATGGACTCGGCTATTGGTGCTGATCAAGAATATATATACTTTATGTGGTCGGAAACGTCTCCTTCACTGCTTCACTAATACCCTCTGCAAGGGTATAATGAGAACAGCTCGGCAAAAACAACAAGACGAACGTCGACTTTCGTCAATGAGAAATCAGAACGAAGCTTACTTTTGTATACGAGCTGATGAGTCAAAAGTACCAACGAAAACTGCAACATTGCAAGTGAACACAGAGAGAGCGCGCTCGCTCTCCCCTGCATTACTATGTGCAAGCGGCACAGCACCCAATGAGCCGTGGAGTGCCCAATGCCCGTCCCCCGACCCCCACGACCTTACAAGCAATATAACAACAACTACCAGCACAATGCCCGTATTTACCACTGTGACTTCGACACTAACAACAACAACCAACACAACAACAACTACATCTACTGCAGTCACTCAGCGCCCGGCATCGTCAGTTCTGACCGGCAAGCTCCCCTTCCTCCAACAAAAAATTACAAAAAATACTAACGGAACGTTAATACAAACTGGAATCGATCGCTATGTGCAATTAAAAAGAAAATTAAGCCCGCAATCTTCTATAAAAACCAACGCCTCAAAAGTATCAAAATCAAATACTATCACTGTCCCGAAAAATCCGCTGACCAATAACAGATTTTCGATTCTTAGTGACACAAACGAAGATAATGCTGCCACTCAAACAACCACGGCTAAGAAACTAAGGCCACCACCCATATATGTTCGTCACGGAAATTGTGCTGAGCTAGTCAAAAAAAACACTGACCTAATTGGAGCTAACAAGTTCTATGTCCCTTTTTTAAAAAGAGGTAACATAAATGAAACCAAAATTCAGGTAAACGACGAACAAGATTATCGATCAGTGGCCAAAAACCTAGATGAGGGAAAAACCAATTACTATACCTACCAACTCAAAAGTAGCAAAGGCCTACAAGTAGTTATCAAAGGAATTGAATCAACAGTTCCAACCATTGAAATAATAGATGGGCTTAAAGAAAAGGGTTTTAATGCCAAAACGGCTATAAACATAATAAACAGAAACAAAATTCCCCAGCCAATGTTCAAGATAGAACTGACGCCTGAAAATATGCCTTTAAATAAAAATGAAGTTCACCCAATCTACAAGCTTCAATATCTATTGCACCGCAGAATCACGGTTGAGGAACCCCATAAACGGAATGGACCCGTCCAATGTACGAATTGTCAAGAATATGATCATACGAGAAAATACTGCAAACTTCGCGCAGTCTGCGTTGTCTGTGGGGATGCACATTTAACTATGGACTGCCCTCTAGATAAGGAGAACCAATCTGCCAAAAAATGTAGCAACTGTGGGGAAAACCACACGGCCAACTACAGAGGTTGCCGTATTTATAAGGAGATGAAAAACCGCCTAACCCAAAAAATAACTGCAGCTAGAAACCCAGCCATCCGCCAAAATCTTCCATACATACCATCAACAACGACACCGGGAGTCTCTTTTGCTCAGGCGCTGAGCTACAACAACGGGTCTTACGCTTCAGTTCCAACACCTACATTTAAACAAACCACTCCAGGATTGTTGGAGCAACAGGCATCGAACCATACTTCGGAAAGTGTCTGCGTAAACACATCCCAATTACCTAGTGGTATAGAATTAATGCTGGCAACTATAACAAAAACAATGGGAGCAATGCAGCAAACGCGGCAGGAGCTTGTGCGCACTCAAAATCTCCTCCTGGAGCTTCTAGTCAAACAAAAATCTTAGATGATTACTCTTAAAATATCTTTCTGAAATGCGAATGGCATTTCGCAGCACAAATACGAGCTTATGCAGTTCCTTGATCAATATGACATTGACGCCATGCTCATATCAGAGACTCACTTAACAAATAAAAACTATTTTCATCTTACTGGCTATACATTTTATTCGACAAATCATCCTGATGGGAAGGCTCATGGAGGTACTGGAATTCTGTTAAAGAATCGGATTAGGCATTACGAGATGCCATCATTCGCTACGACTTATATCCAAGCAACAGCAGTACACCTCGAAACCCAAAGCGGCTACCTAAACCTAGCCTCTAATTACTGCCCAACGCGCTTCGCTATTACCGAAGCAGAATTCCTAAACTTCTTCGATGTATTGGGTGACCGCTTTATAGCAGCTGTTGACTACAATGCAAAGCACACCCACTGGGGATCTCGACTCATCAACCCCAAGGGAAAACAACTTTACAACGTGATAATAACTACACGAAACAAGCTTGACTTATTTCTCCGGGTAAGCCTACATATTGGCCAACAGATCAAATAAGAAACCTGACCTGATTGATTTTGCTATCACAAGAAGAGTGCCGCAGGCTCATGTTCGTGTGGAGCACTTATCAGATCTATCATCAGATCTTTCGCCCATCTTGCTTCACCTCTACGACCATCCTCAGGTTACAGAACGCCCACATTCTCTAACTACTGGTAAAACAGACTGGCTCAAATACAGAAAGTATGTAAGTACCCATATTAATGACTGCCCAAACATTTCCTGTGAAGAAGACCTCGACAATTCAGTTGAAGCGTTAGTGAATGTTATTACACTGGCTGCACAACATTCCACGCAACCTATAACATATAATACGCCATTTAACAGCAGACGTGCTTCTAGGCACATCGAAGAACTGCTATACAATAAGAGAAGGCTTCGTCGAGAGTGCCAAGGAGCGCCTAAAACTAGCCAACTGCATACTCCGCAAAGCATTAGAAGCTGAGAAGAATAGAGATGAACTATCCTCTCAACTCTCGCAACTCTCACCAAATAGCGAACGATATCCACTGTGGAAAGCTAAGTCACGCATTTGTCCACCAATAGAAAGTGAATCACCCCTACATACGCAAACAGGAACTTGGGCCCGCAGCAACGAAGAGAGGGCGAATACATTTGCCCTCCATTAGGAAATGTCTTCAAACCACTTCCAGCAACGAATAGCTTTTTGCTGCCAATAATCTCCAATCCTGAAGCTAGCCCGCAAATTATATTCCATCCAGATGAAGTTACAAGAATCATACAGTCCCAAGACAAAAAGAAAGCGCCGGGTCACGATCTCATCACCCCAAAAATTATTATAGAACTGCCAAACTGTGCAATACATCTTCTAACCATAATATTTAACAGCATGATGAATTCTGGATATTATCCTCAACAATGGAGGAAGTCTGTCATCATAATGATCCATAAAGCCGGAAAGGACAAGTCCCAGCCATCGTCATATAGGCCAATAGGCCTTCTGCCGTGCCTATCAAAGATGATGATACTGCCATCCTAAGTCGGTCTAAATGTCCTCTTCGAGCAACGCAACACCTAGTAGATCACCTCGTGCTTCTAGAACAATGGCTAGGAGACTGGCGCATAAATGTTAACGAACAAAAATGTAAACATGTTACTTTTACCCTAAACAGGCAACCCTGCCCTCCACTATCCCTGAACAACATTATTATGCCACAAACAACTGAAGTAACATATCTAGGAGTCCACCTGGATAGACGACTCACTTGGCGTAAACATATCGAAGCTAAGAGAAATCATTTAAAATTTAAAGCCAGCAATCTACATTGGCTAATTAACGCCCGCTCGCCACTAAAATTAGAGTACAAAATACTTTTGTATAATGCAGTCCTAAAACCAATTTGGCCATATGGCTCCGAGCTATGGGGAAACGCATGTGCCAGCAACTTAGAAATAATCCAGAGAGCTCAATCAAAGATATTGAGAACTATAACAGGAGCACCGTGGTATATACGGAATGAAAATATTCATAAAGATCTAAACGTAAATCTTAGTTAAAGACGAACTCGACAAAGCGAAAGCAAAGTATAATCTCAAGCTCCAGGCCCATCCTAATGATCTTGCGCGGTCTCTAATCTGGACCACAAGCTATACACGACTCCGGCGAAGAGACCTCCCCACCCAGCAACAATAGTTAGGGCCGTTATTCTAAATAATTAATTTGTAATTAATTAAAATATATAAAATAGATTAAGATTTGCAAACTTGTCGTTAGTCTCTAAGAGAGAAGATTCGATAAATAAAATACCATTTAATAAAAAAAAAAAAAAAAACCAATTTTAAGGAAAATTTCGACTGTAAAATTCAGCTTAATGGGATTTCTGTAAGTCTACCGATATTTTAAAATTTAACGTGTAACGAACTGATTTTGTAGGTCTGCTCGCTACGAGATTCGTGCGGCTAGCTCAGAGAAGTTATGTGTTCGTCCCACCAAATTTATATAAACGTGACCGCCCCGTAGATCAGTGAGAAAGCACAGGATTCACGGGTTCGAATTGGGTTTATTGCGGGTATGATTACAGCGGGTAGTCTACGGTGTCTCCTGGTGATGTTCGTCTCTGCACGAACTGCGTCGCCTCGGTAATCGCCTTCCTCTTTGACTCCGTGCTCCGGTCTTGTAGCTCCCTGTAGCTCCCCGTGGACGCTCGGCGATGTTCTGCTCCGATGCGTTGACTCGGCGACCACACGTAGCGCCTCGGACTCGCAAGGAGATCAGCCGTGTGGGCTTAGGGAAGCGTCACCGTTCTCAGACTAGGGTGAACAGGAGCTGCGCTCTACAGGGCAACGCCTATAGACACACAACCGCCTGTCCCTGGCTCTGTCCCGGATGGTCCTACTAGGCTCTTGCTCGGATCGCGCTGACAGTCTAGGTAGATACCTGGAGGCTGCCTAGTGCTTCACCTTGCCTTACGCCTGGTGTAAACGAACGTTCCACCCTGGCCTCACCCGCTAGCTCGTTCGTGACGTTTCCGTGCAGCTCGATGTCCGATGCTCTGCTCCGGGGTGCGTTGGTTGTGAGGTTGGACGTAGCGTGGCTTTGGTACTTGGGGTTACGGACACGCCGGTCACGGCTCGTAAAACCGTGGGTCTTTCTAGGCCAGCGCCTTGAACTGACAAACGGTCTGTTCTTTCTAGGACAGCGCCTTGAAATCACGACGGGCCTAGTCGCTCTAGGACAGCGCCTTGAAATGACCAACAGCCTGTTCTCTCTAGGACAGCGCCTTGAAATGACAATTGGCCTGTTCACTCTGAGGGACACGCCAGACGCAATGCGAGGCTTTA
Organism: Drosophila lutescens; assembly: GCA_037075285.1. Classification (NCBI taxonomy): domain Eukaryota; kingdom Metazoa; phylum Arthropoda; class Insecta; order Diptera; family Drosophilidae; genus Drosophila; species Drosophila lutescens. The sequence continues at coordinate 7,325 of JBAMCF010000526.1, read as the reverse complement.
GTCGGACAGGGGTAGGAACAGTTTGTCTTGACTTAGCCGCGTGATGCCCTCCGGACCTCAGCTACCTGTGTCTCAATTCGGAGATTCCTGCTGATCCAATCCCGAACGTCTCGACGTAGCGATCTTGCTCCTTGTAGGCTCCCACGGCGCTGCTTCCGACGACTTGACTTGTGTTTTCACTTGTAGATTACTTGGCACTGATTGACTGACTTATTCACTTTGATGTCTTGACTGATCTTGACGGACTGATTCCTTGTGATCGACTGATCCAGTTGCCAGCGCCCGGCGGCTTTATATAGGGCCTCCGGAAACCGTTATTTCCCTCTTGCGCTCTGCCCGCTGAATCTCTCCACTCCGGGTCCAAAGTCCCTGGTCCCTATTTGACCCACTTGAACTTTACGCACGGCCTTAAATTGTTGTTCTGCGTGCTGCTGCCGTCTCGCTGATTCCTTGGCTGCATGTGGCACGCCTGTGTGCCGCTCCGTTGCTGAGATGTGGCACTTGCCCTCCTGGTCCAAAGTTCACGGCAGAGTCCAAAGTCCGGTGCAGTTCCGTTATTTTCTTTTGCACTCACGGCACTTTGGCTCTGCCCGCGAAGTCTCCACTCTCTCACTCTCCGTACTCATTCTCCCCACTCTCTTTGGGAGAGTTCTCTCTCTCCGGAGTTAGATCCTCCAAACTCTCATTCTCCATTATCTATTCTCCAACCTCTCACTCTCCAAACTCTCTTTTCAGAGTTCATTCTCCAAACTCTCACTCTCCAAACTCTCTTCGCCGCGCCGCTACTACGCTAATTCGCCGCGTAACTGGTAAGCGGCCGGCCATCCGTTATTCTAGCTGCTGCTATTTGTGATGAGTTATTCAACTCCTCACATTCCCCCCTTACTTCGGGAAACATTTGAAGAACTGGCTCCTCCTCTCCGGCGTTTCCTTGCATTATCTAGCCTTTGAGGCCCTGTGATGTTCTTCTTGTTCCCTCGGCGCTCCCTCGTTGCTTCCCTCGACGCTCCCTCGACGCTTTCAACTCCGTGAGTTTCTACGGCGCCGGTCGTCCTCTTGCAGCAATTTTCAAAATTCCCGCGCCGATCCTCGATCTGGCCCCACTGAGCATCGATAACCCTCGGCTATCGATAGCCCATCGGCCCTTGGTTTGAATCTCCCGCGACTATCTGGTACCACTGGTTACCGATATTCATCGACTATCGATAACCCCGCGTGACACCTCATGCTGTCGATATCGTCATGTATCGATATCGCTGGAGCAGCGTTGCCACCTGATCGCTGCGATGTTTCCCATGAACGATGTTTCCATTTTCTTTGTGCCCATCGATCGCACTATCGTACGTGCCAATCGACCGCCTAATCGAGGCGCCCCCGTCCCTAGTTCATGATGATGAAGCTAAATTCCTCGGTAAGTTCTTTCACCTTTCTTTCCCTTTTCTTTCTCTTTAATCTTTTCCTCTCTCTTCCTTGCCCTTGACATGTCCTCAGCGGATCAGGCTTTGCTCCATGCTGGCAATGCTCGCGAGAGTAGGAACGAAATATGTTTCCATGCATGGCGGCTGCCACACGCAACAGGTGAGTATTTGGTATGCAGTTCAGCTTTTCTTTTGTGAAGCTAACCCTTTTGTTTTTATTCCAGGTTGCTGCCACCCTATGAATGCCCCTGTTTTGTTTTTCAGCCGACTTTCGTGCGTGTTTTTCGTGTCGGTTACCCATTTGTAAACATTCGGTTTTGTTTCTCGGTGCATTTATTTGCGGAAAACCCTGACGTCCCTAGCGCATATCCGCACCCGGTATGCGCGGTCACCCATGGCGACACGGACGCATCGTCTGCCGCCTTTGCGTCGCGCGATCTCCACCTCGGGCTCCTCCATTATTCCCGCTGGCCACTCGTCCTGGGCGACTTCCTGCCACTCTCCGCTTGTGGGCGCGGACACCTGCCGCATCAACATGGGTCGCTTCGCCGCCGTTGTCGTCACCGGTTCCGAGTGCTGGCGCAGCAGCCTGGGTCTGCCGCTCGCAACGGGCTCGGGCCAAACCCAAGGTCCCTTCTCCAGCGGCCCGTCTCGCTCCGTCGCGACCTCTGCCGGCGTCGGTGGGCCCGTGCTCGGTGTTGGCGGCGTCGGTGGACCCGTGCTCGGTGTTGGCGGCGTCCAGACCTCCGGCCTACCCCTTCTCCGAGGGTCTCGCGGGTTGCCTTGCGGAGCCTCCTCCCAGATGCGCGTTTCCGCCGGCGGTTCGTTGTCCTCCGCGGGACCCTCCGGCCAGGTCCAGATGACGGTCTGCTGCCGCCAGCGAACGCCCTCCGTCACAAACTGCCGCATGCTGTTGCTGACGTGGGCCGCCGGGATGTCGGTCCGCACGAACGTCGCCTCCAGCGACGGCTGCTGCTGCGTCTCGGGCTGTGGTTGCTGCTGCTGCGGCTCGGGCTGTGGTTGCTGCTGCTGCGGCTCGGGCTGTGGTTGCTGCTGCTGCGGTAGTTCGAGTTGAGGTTGCTGCTGCTCAAACCGAGGTGTGGGCGGTCGCGCTGGCCTCCACTTTTCCACCTCCTCCAGGGCCTCGGCAACGTCATCCGTCGGTGCGCCTTGCTCCCATGCCCCTTCGTATCGGGGCGTTGGGGGCACCTCCGGGATCCAGCGCGGTGGCGACGGAATCCACGAATCCTCGGGGTCGATCGTCCTCGGGCCGCGTTCTTCCGGCGTGTACCGCGGGGTCATCGGGACCGCTTGTGGGGGCTCCCACAGCTGGCGTTCCTCCTCCTCCGCTCTCTTCAGCAGGCGCTCAACTTCGGCCTGCTCCTGCAGGTGCCGTCGGTGCGCCTAGTGTTGTGTTTGTTGCTGTTTGAGCTCGCTTACATGTATGGTCCGTTCTTTCTTTGTGTTTACGTTCCGTATTTTGCAGATCACCGGTGAGACGAAATCTACGACCTGGTAGGGCCCGTCATACCTAGGTGCCAATTTTGCGGCAAACCCTTCTGCAGCTTTTGATAGGTGGTGTTCCTTAGCCCAGACCACGTCGCCTACCGCCGGCGTCCATTGCCTCCTCCTTAGGTTGTAATACCTAGCCTGGTCCTGGGAGGCCTTCTCTAGATTTCGCCTTACGATCTCGAAGATTTCCTGTAGTTTCTCGGCGTTTTCATTCGGGGTTTCCGTGGCCCGTCCGGTGCCTAAGGTTTCTCTGTCGTAAAGGGCGCTCGGTAGTCGTGGCTCTCTGCCTTGGGTAAGAAACGATGGGGTGTATCCAGTGGATTCCGATATGCTTGAGTTGACGGCCAGCATGATCTCCGGCCACTTTTCGTCCCATGTTCTCTGATCTTGTCCTGCGAACTGGGCAATCATTGTTTTTACCGTCCTATTTGCCCGCTCCGTCGGGTTTTCTTGCGGCGTATAGGGGGCGGTGAATTGCTGTCTGATACCCATTTCCGCCAGAAAATTTTTGAAAATGCGACTCGCAAACTGCACTCCGTTGTCCGTTATCACCACCTTCGGGGCCCCATACCTTGCAATTATACGCTCCCTAAACGCCTTTTTAAGCGATTCGGCTGTCGCACTGCGCAGCGGCACTAGTTCCGTCCATTTAGAGAACCTGTCTATGAGCACCAGTAGCATTGAATTGCCGTGCTTCGATCGCGGTAGGGGTCCAACGAAGTCTGCGCATACTGTGGCCCACGGTTCCTCTGGCACTTGGGTTAGCATTTTTCCCGCCGCCTGCATTTGATTCGGCTTGAACCTCATGCAGGTTTCGCATTTCCTTACGTGGGCTCTGGCGTCTCTATGCATACCTGGCCAGTAGTATCGGGCTGCCAGACGTGCTATTGTCCTTCGGCTTCCTACGTGCCCAGCTGCTGGTGAGTCGTGGTTTTCCTTCAGCACTGTTTCCCGTAGAGCTTTCGGGACGCACATCTTCCAGGTAACGACATCCTCACTGCCCGCTCTATGTGGTATGCTTCTGTACATATTCTCGCCTTCCATAACGTAGTCCGGGTACTTTTGCGGTTGGGTCCTTATCTTATCGCACATATCTTGGAACCAGCTGCACGTTGCTGAAGCTTCCTCCGCCGATGTCTCCTTCATGCCTCGAATCGTTTCCGGCAATGGCTGCCTTGACAGAGCGTCCGCTACCACGTTCAGTTGTCCCTTCCTGTACGCTATCTCAAAGTCGTACTGCTGCAATTCCAGGGCCCATCTGGCGATCCTTCCTGAAGGGCTTTCTATGCTGTTGAGCCACTTCAGGGCCATATGGTCGGTTACTACTTTAAAGTGGTAACCTTCCAGATACGGCTTGAGTTTTCGGATCGCCCAGACAATTGCCAAGCACTCTTTTTCCGTCGTTGAGTAGTTCTTCTCAGCGCCGTTGAGCGTCCGGCTTGAATAGGATATGACCTTTTCCCCTCTTTCCGTGTCTTGGGTTAATATCGCTCCGATTCCGTAGTCGCTGGCATCCGTTTGCAGGGTGAACGTTTTGTTAAAATCCGGGCATGCTAATACCGGATCTGCCACAAGTCTAGCCTTAACTTCCTCAAATGCCATCTGGTGGTCTTGTGTCCATTCCCATTTACTGCCTTTGCGTAATAAGTCATTCAATGGTTTGACTATTTTGGCAAAATCTGGCACAAATCGGCGGTACCACGACGCTACTCCCAGGTATTGCCGAAGTTCTTTGACGGTTGAGGGTGGTTCCAATTCGGCGATGGCCGCTACTTTCTCCGGATCTGTACCAATTCCTTCGCTAGTCACTCGGTGTCCTAGATACAGCAGCTCTTTCTTGAAAAATTGGCACTTTTCCGGGTTGATCCTGAGGTTTGCATCCTTTAGGCGTCGGAACACTTCTTTTAGGTTTTCTGTGTGTTCCTCCAGCGTGCGTCCAATCACTATAATGTCATCTTGGTAGGCGAATGCATGCGGTGACATTTCGGGTCCGATTACTTGGTCCAGAACTCGTTGGAACGTTGCGGACGCCGAGTGTAGACCAAATGGCATTACCCTCCACTGGAATAGCCCTTTGCCTGGCACTGTGAAAGCCGTGTATTGCCTGCTGTTTTCCTCCAGTGGGATTTGCCAGTATCCATCCTTCAGGTCCAAGCTGCTGATGTACCGCGCCTCTTTTAGCTGATCTAGGATGTAGTTTATGCGGGGCATGGGGTAGGCGTCCTTTACAGACTTCGCGTTGATCTGCCTGAAGTCTACGCATAGTCTCCATTTGCCTGTCTTCTTTCTCACCATCACGATGGGGGAGCTGTATGGGCTCTTTGAATGCTCTATGAACCCCATTTGAAGGAGCTCGTCTACCTTCGCATTGATTTCCCTTGAACTTTTGGATTCTTTGGGTAGTATCGCTGCTTGATAGGTTTGTCGTCCTTCATCGTGATCTGGTGCTCTGCCATGTTTGATGTTCCCGTCATGGTATTGAAGTCCGCCAGCTCTACCTCCAGGAATCTCGTTGTGTCGTTATCCTCGCTTGGTTCTTGCATGACTGCCACTGATAGTTTCTCCTCGAGCCATCCATTGTGTCGATTCCTGGCTGGTATTTTTATTTCGTGTCCAGCACACTTTATCTCGGTTCCGACTCGTGTTAGAAAGTTCCATCCCAACACCAATGAATCCACTACCCCTGGTAGTATCAGCAGGCTCATGGTCAGTCGCTTGTTTCCGAATTCGACTTCCACATCGAGCTGTGCGTTGATTCCGCCGCATCTGCCGTCTGCCAACCTAACTTGCCGTCTTGTCCTTGTAATCTTTCCGAGGACAGCAAGGTTGTCCGCCAGTTCTTCACTTATGAAGCTTGCTGTTGCCCCGGTGTCGATTGTGGCTTTGTACGTGCCTCCACCAATCGTCACCGCTGCGGACAACTGCTGCTCCTCCTCGATTAGCATGCCAGTTAGTTTGGAGAGGTAGCATTTTGCGATCCCCTTCCGCCTCTCTGCGGCTGAGATCGCTGGCCATTTCCCGTCCGTTGGCAGCACTCGACGCTTCTGATTCCTACTTTGCCGCACACCCAGCAGAATATCAACCGTTGGTTTCGGCAACCGCGTTCCCAGTGTCCGGATCCGCCACATTGTCGACAGGCCTCCTGGGGCTCTGCGATGTGGGTACTCCCTCGTGGCCTCTGGGTTGTGTTTGGTGGCCTCCATGCGGTTTGGGTTGGTTGTCTCTGTTGCCAGTGTTGTGTCCATTGGCCTTCATAGGCTGCGTCGGTTGCCTGATACCGTTGGCCTTGCTGTGGTGGTGTCCATTGGCCGTTATTCGGGGCGTTGGTTGGCTGCAGCTGATGGACCTGTTGTGTTGGTGTTCGCTGATTGTTCCCTCGAGGTTCCTGATCGCCGATGTCTTCGCACCTTCTGCACATAGCTTGCGCCGGAGCTGCCGATTTTGTTCTTGAGAATTTGTTCTCCTGTGCGAATGTTTCTCGTTCTCTCTCCAGATCCTCATACTCATCGGCTAGGATCATCAACGTGTCCAAGTCCGAGACTGTATAGGCCTTTAGGGAGATTCTAAGGTTCGGCGTGCAGTTTTCCTTGATGATGCTTAGCGTCTCCTCCGGGGAATAATTGAGTGGCCTCATCAACGTCTGCATGTCAATCATGTAATCCTTGAAAGCCTCGCAATACCCTTGCTTCCGCCGCTTGACTTGATCCGACAACTTTGTAAAGAAGTCTCTCGGCAGAAAATAAGTGTGGAAACTTTCTATAAATTCTGCCCAGGTTTTCCATTGTTTATTGTTGGAAATAAACCATTTCAAAGCTTTTCCGGTGAGTAACTCCGGCATCGCTCGGGGAATCATGTCTAGGTCCAGGCCGTATGTGTTGGCGGACCATTCCACTTGCTCCAGAAACTCGAATGGTTTTTCAACGCCGTCGAACCTGAATGACCATTCGCGGACTTGTTTCGCAACCTTTGCATAATCTGGCTGGCTGTGTCGTGAGCCGGACTCCGTACCGGTGTTGCTGTTTTCTGTACGCACTCTGTCTCTTTCTTTTCCGGGCTCGGCACTCTCTTCTGTGCCTCCTTTTGCATGTTGTCGATGCTCAGGCTTGCCAATAGGTCCTCCCCTTCGGCGGGAGTCACGTGATGCTTGGGGCTGTTTTCTCGGGGTATGCTGCTCTAGCTCGACCCAGATCCCGGCAAGTTTTGGGTCGTTCTCCGTCTCAGAATAGTATTCTGACAATGCCTTCCTTTTGTCGTCTGTTCTTCCTTCCAGAGCGATGTTTAGCCTCTCTGAGACGTAGGCAAAATCCTCTGTCTTGAGGCGGTAAATCCATTTCTTCCCCATTCTGCTTTACGTTGCTTTCACTGCTGGGACAATCACGTTTTGGGCGCCAGATG
>JBAMCF010000525.1:0-38198 GCA_037075285.1 Drosophila lutescens | reverse complement strand
GACTGAGCTCGCAAACGGTATTGAAACAGACATACAGACGGACAGACGGACAGACGGGCATGGCTATATCGACTCCCCTATTGATCCTGATCAAGAATATATATACTTTATGGGGTCGGGAAAGGTCTCCTTCACTGCGTTACAAACTTCTGACCAAAATTATAATACCCTCTGCAAGGGTATAAAAATTGATCCTCATGTTGCTTCATCAATTCATCACGAAGTAGGTACAAAAAAGACCTACTAGTAAAGAAAACGATTTATCTTTAGCAACTTTGCATCAAGCAACAACAGCGCAACGTGTTCTTACACGTTCCGTTCATGGCCTTAACCATTATGGACTTAAAAAAAGTCTAAGATTTCCTAGCTCCATATTTAGTCCATATTACCTTAGTTTAAGTCGATTTTTTGGGTTTAAAGTCCCTATTTTTTCAGGGTGTACTAGCAGATCATGATGAATGCAACCTCTCAATCCCATTGATCTGGACTTTTCCTGAGGGATTCCAAATAAAGGAAGCATTTTCAAGCCCGGAACGGACAAACGCAAAGTAGGAAAAGAAGGATGATGGCGGTTAGCCCAGACTGCCTGGACCATCTGTCGCGATCAAGAAGGGCAATGATTCAACCCAGTGGAAAAGGAAACAACGAGAGTTAACGAGGCCCAACAGGCCGCAGCCTTCGGACCCCAAAAATGACTGGACGGAGGCTAAGAGCCGAAGGAAAAACCCGACGGAGCAAAGGAAAAAGCGGGCGCTACGAGACGCAATTCTGGTCAACTGTACAGAAAAGGCGTCCTACTCGGAAGTTCTAAAGCTCATCAAGGCTGCAGCTGCCCTTCAGGGAATGAAAGACAAAGTGCAAGGCACCAGGAAGACAGCAAAAGGGGAGCTCCTGCTAAGCATGCAAAACCCCTCCGACCCGGCAACGCAGGAGGTCCAAGAAGCCATGAAGACAGCGCTCTCAGGTCAAGCAGATGTCAGGGCGATGCAAGAGACAATTGCGATCGAGATAATAGATATCGACGAGTCTACTACAGGTGATGAGGTCCTAGAAGCATTGTACTCTTCTCTGGATGAGGTCATCAAGTTTTAGGTCCGCTTCTTTTCTCGTTATATGTAAATGACCTCCCTAAATGTATTTCTATATGTGATGTGCACCTTTATGCAGAGGATGTTCAATTAGTCGTCCTCTAAGTCAAATTAGTGAGTGTATCAGAATTAGCAGGCTCTGCGAAATAAGTCCCCAAAAATAAATGAAATAAGTCCCCAAAAATTTGTATGGGGACAACAACAACGATTTTAGATGTCATTTTGGGGAGGTATTTCATTTTTTGGGGAAAAAAAAATTGGGGACCTATTTCATATGCAATAAGAATTATAGGTCTACGCCGAACTGGCCATTTGTTTTATGTTAGAGAGCAAAAAATTTTGTATATGAAAAAATCGAGTTATAATAATATAACAAAACTAGAATGCCGAAAAAAAACTTGCCGCGCTCGGTTAAATCTTTTCGAAAACGGTACCTGCGAACTGCCTACAAAATTTATTGAACATAACCATGAAAACGAGGAAGAGGCGTATTTAAAAATAATGGCTCTGAATGATATGAAACAACAATGTTCTAACGTAAATGGCGTTCTAGGAGCAGAAAATAGTGCCATCAGTTGCATTCGATCAGCGTATCGTAATATCTGCGAAAGGTATTTATTGATATTGTGCTTATGCAACTTTATAAAATATTCATTATTTTGTAGGTTCCCAGAAGATACAAAAAACATTGAGATTGGCAAAATTCGACGCGGCTTATAATATATCGCCAGCCAAACCTTCATTACTTCACCTCAACTTCCAGTGCAAGTTATAGAGGCATTCAATTTTGAGCATGTGTGGACTTTCTTTGGTCTAACCAAGGATATGTCAAATCCACTGCCATTCTTTACTGCTTGTATATTCGAGGAGGAAAAACAAGCTTTTTGCATGTTTTCCTCTTTAAAAATAATAAGTGGAATATAAGAAAACATACCTCGACAAAATAGAAGATTCCTAATGGATGGAACTTTTAAAATAGTTCCAAAAGGGTGCTTTAAACAGCTACTTGTTATTTATATTCAATATTTTGAAGAGGTAAATAACTGCATTCTTTCCAAACAAATAGAATATTAATGAATTCATAAATATATAATATTTAACATGCTTAACGATGGAAAGGTCAAGCTGCGCCGCAGGCGAGAATCGAAATTGTGATTACGTATGGACAGCCCCTTTGCATCATGCAAGAACAGCACAACGAGTAAGAAAGGGAAAGCAATATACGTGCTCTCCCGCCTGAAGAGAGCAGCAACTCTCCGGCGCTCCCCGGTGCTTCTCTTCTTACACGTTGCGCTGTTGTTGCTTGATGCAATGTTGCTAAAGATAAAATGTTTTCTTTACTAGTAGGGTCTTTTTTGTACCTACTTCGTGATGAATTGATGAAGCAACATGAGGACCAATTTTTTATTCGGAAACCGCGTGTATTCCAGCGTACAGCATTTTTTAAAGTTTTAAATGGCTCTTAAAAAATGCTTTATTTTAAATTTAAACTTTTTTCAAATATTTTTCTGAAATATATTAATTTATCCCTCAAAAATAACTCAAACTCAAACATAACTGCGTGAATTTCCAAATCAGAGCTTAGTTCTAAAACGATTTTTAAAAAATTTGCCTGTAAATGTTTTACTTGATTTTACGGTTTCTCCATTTAAAATATCATTACCAATTTTTCTTTACTTTACGGCAAAAAACCTTAAAATTAATACATTTTTTCTTGAAAATATAAAAATAAAAGTATATTTGTTTATAAACTAATTACTTGGGTAAACTTTTAATAAGTACCAAGATCGTAATTTCCCTCCGAATATAGAAAATTATTTGTTTTAAGATTTTTTTATTTTGTGTTAAAAAAAATGTTTTTATAATATTGTTTATGGATTTTTATTTCTTTTTCACGCTATTGTTCCTTAAAATTTATGGCCTTAAATTAAACATTTATGGCCATTTTTACTATTTTTAAGTCCACAATGGCCTTAAATCACTATTTTAGGCAATGTAGTCTAGAGCCCTGCACGAGTTAAATTGTAAGTGAGCACTTCTAAGTTGACTTGTATTGTTCACTCACTCTGACTTACAAAAATATTTCCAAGCGAATCAATCCGAGTGTAGGGAATTTCAAGTAAACTAGCTTCAAGTCACTGTTAGGCCTAAACGAGTGCAAGTGAGTGCGAGTGGCCCGCTTGACTTGAATTCAGATCGAGCACTCGAACACTTAAAAGTCATATGGAAATTCGAAGGTTTGATCAGGGACCCCCAGCAGGAAAGTGAGAAGTTGGTTTTTGTATTCTTGAAATCCTGTTCCTTTTTGCAGGCGGCGGTGTGGGGATAGATAATTTCTGAGCGTTAAATGGGGGTGGGTTTCTGAGTAGCATCAATATCATGCCACTTATGCGCTGTGTGATTTCTGTGGCACTACGATTATAATATTTTTTAACAAAAAATCAACAACTTATAATATTCAAAAATCCTATGATTTACACCAAAACCAAAAATCTTGTTCTCACATTTATCTTTAATTTTTAGTAATTTTAAAATTCGTAGAAAAAGTATTAATAATTTTTAATCAAATAAATTAAACTAAATACTATAATCATAATGTCTATAATCATAATATTTATTGATGATTTTAATTTATTTTACTCACAATTTTTAAAAATAATAATAAGAATAAATGTGGGTAATGTGGTAAGGCGATTAAAAAAATTGATCACATTTATCAAGGATTGCCATAAAATTACAAATAAAAATATTATTGTTTTTTATATTTTTAAACATTTTCTGTGAAATAAAATAATTTGATCGTCAGATCGTGGCAGGTGTGACCCTAACTTACAACGAAATTAACACCAAATTTATCTGCATTTTGCATTTTGGTATTATCAAGTATATGATGCAGGGTCACATCATTTTACATTTCGTCTAAAAAAGTGAAAAAAGTGAAAAATCGTTTGGTTAATTCTGAAAAACGAGAAAGAGGTAAGTGATAACATAAATGTTGTTGCTTAATAATCTTTATTTCAGCGTTACAGAGGTTGGTACCACAGATATTTTCGCCATTAATAAATATAAGCCTCCAGATGCTATCTTTAACACAAACTCTGCATTTCAGTGTCACTTGAAATGTTTTTAATCTTCATCAGTGGTAAATGGAGTGCGGTGTTCATTAAATGGTTGTATGAATAGTACTTCATACTAACTTAGTTGTTTAACTTAATCAAAATATTACATTTATTTCAGCCAGGCCGATTGAGACTTCTTGGGACCAGAACTGTTGCGCTTGCATTTCCCGTGTTTGTTTTTTTCTTTTCATAATTCCCATCCCCGACATTAAACATCTGATCAGAGGGTAAATGAACGGCCATGGCAAACTAGGCATATTTCTGGAGAGATCCCTTAATTTTGTATGGAGATGTAATAATGGTAATTACTCCTATTATTATTCCTGGTCTTAAATTCATATCTTAATTCTTTTTGATATTTTCAGAAGACAGGCTTACAAGACATGGATACCTAAGACGTGCATTCGGCCAAGCAAAAACCGGGAGTGCTTCAGGCATTAACAATTTTTAATTCCAATGCTTCGATTGTAAATATTATTAATAAATACACATACAAAAATTACATGAAAAAAAGTTATTTTTTATTGTGGGAAATCAGATACTACAAAGTATTGGAAAACCAAAACTGGGAGGGTGTGGAAAAGCAGATATTGCAAATAGAGGAAAACCATAACTGAGCACGTGTGGAAAATCTATAATGCGGGAAGTCGAAAAACCAGTGGATTTTGTCCTGCATTCTTCTGCCAGAGATCCAGATAGAAACCTCATTTCCCCCTTACTTTTTGTGTCACCCCCGTGTATTTTGAAACCAGAGATGGAAGAAATGTAAGGGGTGAATGAGGTTTAGTCCCTTCCGCTTCTATGGAGAAACCTGATGAAAATATGTTATTTTCCAGAGGAATTTTCCCGGTGGGCCGTAACGGTTATAACTTTTATGGATAAAAGTTATTTTTAACGGTTATTTTTCGATTTTTATTATAAAAGTTTTAAATAACTAATATTATACATTTTTATTTCATAACAGTTATTTTTGATTTGTATTTTAAATGTCTTTCATAACAGTTATCTATGACTTTTTAACAGGGACCGTAATCATTATAAGCGAAATTCAAAAAACTTAGAAATAATCATTATTAATGAGTTTTATAAATATGTATTAGGAATAAACATTATTTTTGAGTTTTATAAATATGTATCAGGAATAATCATTACATGTGAGCGAAAAAAATATCGCTCCCAAATAATGTTTATTTTGAGAGCGATATTATTTCGCTTAAAAATATCACTCTATGTGCAATTGCAGCCGTTCTAAGCTGAATTTTACAAGAATTTAAATGTGTGCTTGCAGGTGGAAGCACGGAGCATATATACAGATACAAAAAATATGGATTTTCTGTGTATAACCCATTTAAAATGCGGCTTTAAGTTTACAAGAGGTGTGTGCGTATCACATTATCTATCAACAGTAGACTTTTATGTCATTTATGTGTTACTAAAACGGCTTAACAAGATAGTATGAACTATTCCACCCAGAACTAAATCGATATGTAGGCTAGGTGTTAGTGTGTTGGTACACAGTGCGGGGAACACGAGTTCGTACCCCACACATTTTTTCTCCTTTTCTGCAAATTTTTTTTTTTTTTGTATGACCATTTGTACTACATATCTAGGCAACTGATATATTTTAAAACTATTGCACCGCGATCCAACTCGGTAAGATTTATTTAAGTCAAAAGAAAGTAAATCAAACAAAGAATATAAACCCAACAGTAACATATTCTGCCAACTAGAAAAGCATTTATTTTATTCATTTAGTTTAACAAATAAAAGCTTTTGTAAGGACTCTGAGCTAAGATTGCACCTCAAGTCCGTTAGGACAAGTTTAAGAGCGGAGAACGACCTCTCGACGCTAACTTGTGTGGCTGGAACCGCGTGCACTACTGTGGCCAGCTTATACAGATATGGATATGCAAACTTTTGGAGCTCCCAATACTCCATGATGCCAGTGTTCACATCAATTGGCTTGAGGTTATATTGATCGATTTCTCGATTTGCTGCCTTTATATTAAAATCCATGATTTCATCGCCTTCTTCATCACTCGATGCCACTTCAATATATCAGTTGCCTAGATATGTAGTACAAATGGTCATACAAAAAAAAGCAGAAAAGGAGAAAAAAAGTGTGGGGTAGGAACTCGTGTTCACCGCACTGTGTACCAACACACTAACACCTAGCCTACATATCGATTTAGTTCTGGGTGGAATAGTTCATACTATCTTGTTAAGCCGTTTTAGTAACACATAAATGACATAAAAGTCTACTGTTGATAGATAATGTGATACGCACACACCTCTTGTAAACTTAAAGCCGCATTTTAAATGGTTTATACACAGAAAATCCATATTTTTTGTATCTGTATATATGCTCCGTGCTTCCACCTACAAGCACACATTTAAATCTTTGTAAAATTCAGCTTAGAACGGCTGCAATTGCACATAGAGTGATATTTTTAAGCGAAATAATATCGCTCTCAAAATAAACATTATTTGGGAGCGATATTTTTTTCACTTCCAAGTAATGATTATTCCTGATACATAATTTTAAAACTCAAAAATAATGAACATTTCTGAGCAATATCAATTAAAAATCAAAAAACCATGATCATTGCGGATTTGAAAAGGTTATCTAAATAGTAACCAAATGGTGTATTTCATTTGGTTTTCCGACTATTATAAGTGACTGATTTTTAGATTCAAGAAATAAAAAATAATGATTATTTTCGGTCCCTGCTTTTTAAAATAAAAGTCTAGCAAAGTCTTTTATGTATTCAAACATGAAATAAAAATCACCTGCGAAAGGTATTTATTGATATTGTGCTTATGCAACTTTATAAAATATTCATTATTTTGTAGGTTCCCAGAAGATACAAAAAACATTGAGTTTGGCAAAATTCGACGCGGCTTACAATATATCGCCAGCCAAACCTTCATTACTTCACCTCAACTTCCAGCGCAAGTTATAGAGGCAATCAATTTTGAGCATGTGTGGACTTCCTTTGGTCTAACCAAGGATATGTCAAATTCACTGCCATTCTTTACCGCTTGTATATTCGAGGAGGAAAAACAAGCTTTTTGCATATTTTCCTCTTTAAAAATAATAAGTGGAATATTAGAAAACATACCTCCACAGAATAGAAGATTCCTAATGGATGGAACTTTTAAAATAGTTCCAAAAGGGTGCTTTAAACAGCTACTTGTTATTTATATTCAATATTTTGAGGAGGTAAATAACTGCATTCTTTCCAAACAAATAGAATATTAATGAATTCATTAATATATATAATTTTTAACATGCTTAACGATGGAAAGGTCAAGCTGCGCCGCAGGCGAGAAATTTGTATACCCGTTACTCGTAGAGTAAAAGGGTATATTGTATTCGTGCAAAAGTATGTAACAGCTAGAAGGAAGCGTTTCCGACCCCATAAAGTATATATATTCTTGATCAGGATCACTAGCCGAGTCGATCTGGCCATGTCCGTCTGTCCGTCTGTCTGTCCGTCTGTCTCTCTGTCTGGATGAACGCTGAGATCTCGAAAACTATAAAAGCTAGAAGATTGGCATTTTGCATGCAGATTCTAGGAGTTCCTACGCAGCGCAAGTTTGTTTATCATGAATATATTTAAACGTCAGTGTTATCTCTTACAAAAGAGGAACCTGCAATTTTTGGGGGCTCAACCGGGATATGGCCATCCATTCGACAGAGCTTTAACCTTCGATTGCGCAAAATCACGTGGAGTGCGGTGAAAGCAGAGAGCTGGTAAAATTTCGCAAACTGGGCTGGAGGAGATCTGCAAATCGTCATAAGCAATTTGGCTGGAGTGTGACAAGAAGGGCAGGAGTTGACAGCAAGGCGAAAATTTCAATCAGAGAGGCGTATATTTGCAAGCTACTGAGGCAAAGAAAAACGCAAATACAAAGACAGCGAGAAGTGCCGATTCACACACATAAGCAAAGACAGTTGCGGCTTTTGTGGAGGCAAGAATTTGGAGAGCCAGCGGACGCAGAGCTGGAAAGGATTGCAGAGCAGCGGTTTGTGACTGGGAGCAGTTTCGAGGCAGCGGATCGTGGCTGGAGATCTAGGAGAAGCGGATACGGGCTGGAAGCAGTGGAGATAGAGCAAGACATTGGATCTGGTGTGGTCATCGGAGCGTGCGTGCAGGATCGTGTAAGCGGAGGGCTGGTACACATATCTAGGCAGCAGACGAAGACATCCAGAAGGTTCCAGTTGAGTTTGGAAATCATCATTGTATTTGTGACGCGGTGCCAGCGTGAACAAGAAATACGACGAGTAACAGGGGCGACCTCATTGAGCGAGAGGCTGAACTTTGGAGGAGAGTTGCCAGAAAGTTTATTTCAAGTTGTATGATAAATTTGTAAAATGGAGAGAAGTGAGATCTTGGCATTGTGAGTCGAGGAGTTGCGTCGGAAGTTGTCGGAGTTGCAATTGGGTACGACCGGATTAAAAGCGGAATTGCAAGAGAGATTGTTGACCTACTTTGGATTGAATGACGGAGGTGAGTCGGAAACGGAGGATAATGGAGAAGATGGTAGATCAGTGTCGTCCGCAGAAACCAATATAAATCGACAAAATGCAGATTGGCATCAAGGATTAGGCAATGAGAGGCAGGGTAGATCGTGGTTCACTTTGAAAGATGTCGAGGGCAGTGTTTCGCAGTTTTCTGGGTTGAACTCCCCAGATATAAATCAATGGATAGGAGAGTTGGAAGATTGTGCAGCTACAGTGGAGTGGAACCCTTTACAGGTGTTCGTTTATGCAAAGCAGTTGCTTAGTGGAGCAGCAAAGATGTTTGTGCGTAGCCAGAGGAATATCAAAGACTGGGCAAGTTTGAAATCAGCTTTGTTGGAGGAGTTTGGAATCAAGTTGTCCTCAGCAGAAGTCCATCGCAGGTTGGGAAAACGACAGCAGCATAAGGGTGAACCCTTGCATGAATTCCTATATGCACTCATGGAAATTGCCAAGCCCATTCATTTGGAAGAAGAGAGTCTGATCGAGTATTTCGTTGAGGCTATCCCGGATGCTAGATCTAATAAGGCTATGTATGCTGTATCATGCTAGAAACCTTAAAGATCTTAAGCTACAAATCGACGCTTATCAAAAATCTCGTGGTTCATCCAAGCCAGTTAACAAATATGGTTCGCAGGGTAGCAAGACTGCGAACGACCCGAATAAAGAAGCGGTAGCTGGATCAGTTAGGAAATGTTTCCGGTGCGGAGATTCGTCGCACATGAAGAAGGACTGTCCTGTGAAGGAGAAATGTTTCAAATGCGATCAACCAGGACACCGAGCAGCGCAGTGTAAGGCAGAAGTACAGATCAAAACAGAGAGAGCAACCAATGTCGTTCAGAAAGATAAAGTCGTTTTAACACCATCGCGTGAGTCCTTTCCGTCGAGCTTGGAATTGAAATCCGTGACTTGCATGAATTCTGAATTCAAAGGACTTGTAGATACAGGTGCCGAATTGTGTTTGATGCGTAGTCGTGTGTTCTTGAAGCTAGGCGTAGGAGTTGGCAGTCTGATGGGTCGTCAGAGAGTTTTGACAGGGATCGGTGAAAGTCAGGTTTTAACATTCGGAAGCTTCATAACAAGTGTTGTTATCGATGGGATTGATATGTCGGTCGAGTTTCATGTCATACCAGATGGTGATATGAAGTTTGACGCAATCTTAGGCACACCAATCTTAGACAACGTGGACATGTTGGTAACCAAGTCTGGCACTATATTTTCACCAAGAGTTCGTTGTGCTCAGCAAGGACTACAGATAGGATCAGACGATAACCAAGCAGGGCAAAGTTCTTGTGCGCAGCTTATTACCGAGTTCGAGAGTCTGTGCATGATCACCACGAAGGACTATGAGGCAGTTTCGGGAGTAGATTTGGAGCACTTGAGTCAGGAATTAGCTTCTGAAGTGAAATCATTGATCGAGAATTACAAACCGAAGAGAAATCTCACTTCCCCAGTCGAGATGAAGATCTTGTTGACAAATGAGTTGCCTGTTTTTCAACATCCGAGACGATTGGCTTATTGCGATCAGGAAATTGTCGATGATCAGGTTCAAGAATGGTTAAAACCATAAAACCATAACTGAGCACGTGTGGAAAATCTATAATGCGGGAAGTCGAAAAACCAGTGGATTTTGTCCTGCATTCTTCTGCCAGAGATCCAGATAGAAACCTCATTTCCCCCATACTTTTTGTGTCACCCCCGTGTATTTTGAAACCAGAGATGGAAGAAATGTAAGGGGTGAATGAGGTTTAGTCCCTTCCGCTTCTATGGAGAAACCTGATGAAAATATGTTATTTTCCAGAGGAATTTTCCCGGTGGGCCGTAACGGTTATAACTTTTATGGATAAAAGTTATTTTTAACGGTTATTTTTTGATTTTTATTATAAAAGTTTTAAATAACTAATATTATACATTTTTATTTCATAACAGTTATTTTTGATTTGTATTTTAAATGTCTTTCATAACAGTTATCTATGACTTTTTAACAGGGACCGTAATCATTATAAGCGAAATTCAAAAAACTTAGAAATAATCATTATTAATGAGTTTTATAAATATGTATTAGGAATAAACATTATTTTTGAGTTTTATAAATATGTATCAGGAATAATCATTACATGTGAGCGAAAAAAATATCGCTCCCAAATAATGTTTATTT
Organism: Drosophila lutescens; assembly: GCA_037075285.1. Lineage (NCBI taxonomy): Eukaryota > Metazoa > Arthropoda > Insecta > Diptera > Drosophilidae > Drosophila > Drosophila lutescens. The sequence continues at coordinate 27,308 of JBAMCF010000525.1, read as the reverse complement.
TGAGAGCGATATTATTTCGCTTAAAAATATCACTCTATGTGCAATTGCAGCCGTTCTAAGCTGAATTTTACAAAGATTTAAATGTGTGCTTGTAGGTGGAAGCACGGAGCATATATACAGATACAAAAAATATGGATTTTCTGTGTATAACCCATTTAAAATGCGGCTTTAAGTTTACAAGAGGTGTGTGCGTATCACATTATCTATCAACAGTAGACTTTTATGTCATTTATGTGTTACTAAAACGGCTTAACAAGATAGTATGAACTATTCCACCCAGAACTAAATCGATATGTAGGCTAGGTGTTAGTGTGTTGGTACACAGTGCGGTGAACACGAGTTCGTACCCCACACATTTTTTCTCCTTTTCTGCAAATTTTTTTTTTTTTTGTATGACCATTTGTACTACATATCTAGGCAACTGATATATTTTAAAACTATTGCACCGCGATCCAACTCGGTAAGATTTATTTAAGTCAAAAGAAAGTAAATCAAACAAAGAATATAAACCCAACAGTAACATATTCTGCCAACTAGAAAAGCATTTATTTTATTCATTTAGTTTAACAAATAAAAGCTTTTGTAAGGACTCTGAGCTAAGATTGCACCTCAAGTCCGTTAGGACAAGTTTAAGAGCGGAGAACGACCTCTCGACGCTAACTTGTGTGGCTGGAACCGCGTGCACTACTGTGGCCAGCTTATACAGATATGGATATGCAAACTTTTGGAGCTCCCAATACTCCATGATGCCAGTGTTCACATCAATTGGCTTGAGGTTATATTGATCGATTTCTCGATTTGTTGCCTTTATATTAAAATCCATGATTTCATCGCCTTCTTCATCACTCGATGCCACTTCAATATATCAGTTGCCTAGATATGTAGTACAAAAAAAAGCAGAAAAGGAGAAAAAAAGTGTGGGGTAGGAACTCGTGTTCACCGCACTGTGTACCAACACACTAACACCTAGCCTACATATCGATTTAGTTCTGGGTGGAATAGTTCATACTATCTTGTTAAGCCGTTTTAGTAACACATAAATGACATAAAAGTCTACTGTTGATAGATAATGTGATACGCACACACCTCTTGTAAACTTAAAGCCGCATTTTAAATGGTTTATACACAGAAAATCCATATTTTTTGTATCTGTATATATGCTCCGTGCTTCCACCTACAAGCACACATTTAAATCTTTGTAAAATTCAGCTTAGAACGGCTGCAATTGCACATAGAGTGATATTTTTAAGCGAAATAATATCGCTCTCAAAATAAACATTATTTGGGAGCGATATTTTTTTCACTTCCAAGTAATGATTATTCCTGATACATAATTTTAAAACTAAAAAATAATGAACATTTCTGAGCAATATCAATTAAAAATCAAAAAACCATGATCATTGCGGATTTGAAAAGGTTATCTAAATAGTAACCAAATGGTGTATTTCATTTGGTTTTCCGACTATTATAAGTGACTGATTTTTAGATTCAAGAAATAAAAAATAATGATTATTTTCGGTCCCTGCTTTTTAAAATAAAAGTCTAGCAAAGTCTTTTATGTATTCAAACATGAAATAAAAATCACCTGCGAAAGGTATTTATTGATATTGTGCTTATGCAACTTTATAAAATATTCATTATTTTGTAGGTTCCCAGAAGATACAAAAAACATTGAGTTTGGCAAAATTCGACGCGGCTTACAATATATCGCCAGCCAAACCTTCATTACTCCACCTCAACTTCCAGCGCAAGTTATAGAGGCAATCAATTTTGAGCATGTGTGGACTTCCTTTGGTCTAACCAAGGATATGTCAAATTCACTGCCATTCTTTACCGCTTGTATATTCGAGGAGGAAAAACAAGCTTTTTGCATATTTTCCTCTTTAAAAATAATAAGTGGAATATTAGAAAACATACCTCCACAGAATAGAAGATTCCTAATGGATGGAACTTTTAAAATAGTTCCAAAAGGGTGCTTTAAACAGCTACTTGTTATTTATATTCAATATTTTGAGGAGGTAAATAACTGCATTCTTTCCAAACAAATAGAATATTAATGAATTCATTAATATATATAATTTTTAACATGCTTAACGATGGAAAGGTCAAGCTGCGCCGCAGGCGAGAAATTTGTATACCCGTTACTCGTAGAGTAAAAGGGTATATTGTATTCGTGCAAAAGTATGTAACAGCTAGAAGGAAGCGTTTCCGACCCCATAAAGTATATATATTCTTGATCAGGATCACTAGCCGAGTCGATCTGGCCATGTCCGTCTGTCCGTCTGTCTGTCCGTCTGTCTCTCTGTCTGGATGAACGCTGAGATCTCGAAAACTATAAAAGCTAGAAGATTGGCATTTTGCATGCAGATTCTAGGAGTTCCTACGCAGCGCAAGTTTGTTTATCATGAATATATTTAAACGTCAGTGTTATCTCTTACAAAAGAGGAACCTGCAATTTTTGGGGGCTCAACCGGGATATGGCCATCCATTCGACAGAGCTTTAACCTTCGATTGCGCAAAATCACGTGGAGTGCGGTGAAAGCAGAGAGCTGGTAAAATTTCGCAAACTGGGCTGGAGGAGATCTGCAAATCGTCATAAGCAATTTGGCTGGAGTGTGACAAGAAGGGCAGGAGTTGACAGCAAGGCGAAAATTTCAATCAGAGAGGCGTATATTTGCAAGCTACTGAGGCAAAGAAAAACGCAAATACAAAGACAGCGAGAAGTGCCGATTCACACACATAAGCAAAGACAGTTGCGGCTTTTGTGGAGGCAAGAATTTGGAGAGCCAGCGGACGCAGAGCTGGAAAGGATTGCAGAGCAGCGGTTTGTGACTGGGAGCAGTTTCGAGGCAGCGGATCGTGGCTGGAGATCTAGGAGAAGCGGATACGGGCTGGAAGCAGTGGAGATAGAGCAAGACATTGGATGTGGTGTGGTCATCGGAGCGTGCGTGCAGGATCGTGTAAGCGGAGGGCTGGTACACATATCTAGGCAGCAGACGAAGACATCCAGAAGGTTCCAGTTGAGTTTGGAAATCATCATTGTATTTGTGACGCGGTGCCAGCGTGAACAAGAAATACGACGAGTAACAGGGGCGACCTCATTGAGCGAGAGGCTGAACTTTGGAGGAGAGTTGCCAGAAAGTTTATTTCAAGTTGTATGATAAATTTGTAAAATGGAGAGAAGTGAGATCTTGGCATTGTGAGTCGAGGAGTTGCGTCGGAAGTTGTCGGAGTTGCAATTGGGTACGACCGGATTAAAAGCGGAATTGCAAGAGAGATTGTTGACCTACTTTGGATTGAATGACGGAGGTGAGTCGGAAACGGAGGATAATGGAGAAGATGGTAGATCAGTGTCGTCCGCAGAAACCAATATAAATCGACAAAATGCAGATTGGCATCAAGGATTAGGCAATGAGAGGCAGGGTAGATCGTGGTTCACTTTGAAAGATGTCGAGGGCAGTGTTTCGCAGTTTTCTGGGTCGAACTCCCCAGATATAAATCAATGGATAGGAGAGTTGGAAGATTGTGCAGCTACAGTGGAGTGGAACCCTTTACAGGTGTTCGTTTATGCAAAGCAGTTGCTTAGTGGAGCAGCAAAGATGTTTGTGCGTAGCCAGAGGAATATCAAAGACTGGGCAAGTTTGAAATCAGCTTTGTTGGAGGAGTTTGGAATCAAGTTGTCCTCAGCAGAAGTCCATCGCAGGTTGGGAAAACGACAGCAGCATAAGGGTGAACCCTTGCATGAATTCCTATATGCACTCATGGAAATTGCCAAGCCCATTCATTTGGAAGAAGAGAGTCTGATCGAGTATTTCGTTGAGGGTATCCCGGATGCTAGATCTAATAAGGCTATGCTGTATCATGCTAGAAACCTTAAAGATCTTAAGCTACAAATCGACGCTTATCAAAAATCTCGTGGTTCATCCAAGCCAGTTAACAAATATGGTTCGCAGGGTAGCAAGACTGCGAACGACCCGAATAAAGAAGCGGTAGCTGGATCAGTTAGGAAATGTTTCCGGTGCGGAGATTCGTCGCACATGAAGAAGGACTGTCCTGTGAAGGAGAAATGTTTCAAATGCGATCAACCAGGACACCGAGCAGCGCAGTGTAAGGCAGAAGTACAGATCAAAACAGAGAGAGCAACCAATGTCGTTCAGAAAGATAAAGTCGTTTTAACACCATCGCGTGAGTCCTTAGGCACACCAATCTTAGACAACGTGGACATGTTGGTAACCAAGTCTGGCACTATATTTTCACCAAGAGTTCGTTGTGCTCAGCAAGGACTACAGATAGGATCAGACGATAACCAAGCAGGGCAAAGTTCTTGTGCGCAGCTTATTACCGAGTTCGAGAGTCTGTGCATGATCACCACGAAGGACTATGAGGCAGTTTCGGGAGTAGATTTGGAGCATTTGAGTCAGGAATTAGCTTCTGAAGTGAAATCATTGATCGAGAATTACAAACCGAAGAGAAATCTCACTTCCCCAGTCGAGATGAAGATCTTGTTGACAAATGAGTTGCCTGTTTTTCAACATCCGAGACGATTGGCTTATTGCGATCAGGAAATTGTCGATGATCAGGTTCAAGAATGGTTAGAGGAAGGGATTATCAAGCCTAGTACATTCGAGTTTGCTTCGCCAGTGGTTCTAGTCGATAAGAAGAACGGGAGGAAGCGCTTGTACTGCGATTATCTCAAACTAAATGAAAAGATTGTCCGAGATAACTTCCCAACAGCTCACATGGATTGCGTGATCGAAAAGCTGCAAGGTGGAGAAGTTTTCACAACACTAGATTTGACTAATGGTTTCTTTCACGTGCCTGTTTCGCCAGAATCACAAAAGTATACATCGTTCGTAACTATGAGTGGGCAGTATGAGTTCTTGTTTGTACCCCTCGGTATAACAAACTCCCCAGCAGTGTTTACCAGGTTTATCCTGGCGGTTTTGCGTGATTCGATTCAGAAAGAGGATGCGATTGTATACATGGATGATGTGATCATTGCGAGTAAGAGTATCGATGAGGGCGTTCAGAAATTCAAGCGAGTTTTGGAAGTGGCACAGAGAAATGGCTTGCGCATAAATTGGAGTAAGTGTCAGGTGTTGAAGCGCAAAGTTAATTTCTTAGGCTATGTCGTTGAAAATGGTACCATTAAGCCAGGTAATGAGAAGACTCGAGCAGTAGCTGAATTTCCGATTTCGCGCGACAGGAAAGGTGTCCAAAGATTTCTAGGGTTGACGTCGTATTTTCGTAGGTTTGTGGAAGGATACGCTGTAATTGCCAAACCGTTGTCCGACCTATTGCGCAAGGAAGTGAAATTTGAGTTTCAAGAAAAGCAGTTAGGAGCATTCAAAAAGCTAAAGGAAGCGTTGATCAGTGGACCAGTTCTGAAGCTCTATGATCATTCGCTTGAAACAGAGATTAACACCGATGCATCCAAGTTTGGATTTGGAGCTGTTTTGCTTCAACGAGATTCCGGAGATAACTTGTGGCATCCAGTTTTCTACATGAGCCGTAAAATCAAGCCTTGCGAGGAAAAGTATCATTCCTATGAACTCGAAGTGCTTGCAGTTATTGGAGCTTTAGTGAAGTGGCGGGTGTACGTGCTAGGGAAAAAGTTCAAGATTGTTACGGACTGTAACGCTTTTACAATGACCATGAAGAAGAAGGAGATTCCGCTCAGGGTATCTAGATGGGCGATGTATCTACAAGATTTCGACTATGAAATAGAACACCGGTCCGGCTCGAAGATGAGACATGTCGATGCGTTGAGTAGGGTGTCATGTTTCACATTGACCGACAGTTTGCTTCATCGTTTGCGGAGGCACAGTTGTTAGATGATTGGACGAAGGTACTTAAGAGTGTCGTTGAGACCAAGGGCTATGAAGATTTCTACATTGTCAACGAAGGTCTATTCAAGGATCCGAACAAATAGTTGCTAGTGGTTCCTTCACTCATGGAAACTGAAATCATCCAAATCAGTCACAAGCAAGGACACTTTTCGTCGAAGAAAACTCAAGACTTGATCTAAAAGTCATACTATATTCCGAAGCTTAAGGAAAAAGTATCGCGAGTCGTTGATAGCTGTGTAGAGTGCATTCTTGTGAATGCTAAAGCTGGTAGGCAAGAAGGGTTCCTTACACCGATCGACAAAGGAGACAAGCCGCTCGTCACATACCACGTCGATCATGTTGGCCCAATGGAGTTGACCAAAAAGCGCTACAATCATATTTTCGTCATTGTAGATGCCTTTTCAAAGGCTATATCCTACTCGAAGCACAGGGGTTGAAGAAGTGGTTAGTTGTTTGGAGCGTCAGGCCGTTTGTTTTGGAAATCCGTACAGGATAGTTTCATACCGTGGAGCTGCTTTCACTTCCCACCTGTTCAAGGAGTACTGCGATAGGGAGAAAACCCAACATTTGCTGATTGCGACAGGCGTACATAGGGGAAACGGACAGGTAGAGCGCATGCACAAAATAGTTGTTCCAATGCTATCTAAACTTAGCCATGAGAGTCCAGGATGCTGGTATAAGCACGTAGGTAAGGTACAGCAGATAATAAACAACACAGAGCCGAGGAGTACCAAAGTTTCGCCATTTAAACTCTTAACAGGACTAGATATGCGTATCTCAGGAGATGTCCAGCTCAAGTCTTTGATCCAGGATTGTCTGATCTCTGAGTTAGATGATGAACGCGACAAGTTAAGGAAGGAAGCAAGGGAGAACATTCAGAGTATCCAAGTTGAGAACAAGAAAGCTTTTGATGCCAAAAGAAAGGTAGAAAAGAAGTTCCATTTAAACGATTTGGTAGCTATTAAACGCACCCAGTATGGTACTGGATTAAAACTGAAAGGAAAGTACTTAGGGCCGAATAAAGTAGTCAAAGTTGGTAAACATGGAAGGTATGAAGTCGAGCGGGTAGGAGAAGGTGAAGGGCCTTTTAAAACATCAACAGTCGCAGAGTACATGAAGGCATTCGGGGCGAATCCTGCGTCAGGAGGGCCGATTGTGGGATGCGGAAGTGGAGTGACAAGGACCACTAGAAGCGGTCTCACCTTCTGATCTATTATCTATCCCTTTCTGTACTCGATATTTATAATTTGTACTCGATACCCAGTTGCAACGTGAGTAAAAGTGGCAACGCTCTGCCATACTCACTCGCTGACAGAATCTCGCACAGAACAGTCCATAAGAAGCACACGTATATTTTTGTAAAACTTAAGTTAATAAGTCGAATGTGAATAAAGTCTATCATTTAAACGTCAGTGATATCTCTTACAAAAGAGGAACCTGCACAAATGTGTTTTAGGGCGTTCTGTGTTGCCAAATGGCAATTTCTTTAAATTTGTTAAAGTTATTCGGGACGAGGAATACTTTAAAAGTCGTTTGGTTCCAAATATTTTATTTTTTCCATGCAAACATTTAAAAACTTGCGCTGAATGTCATCTAAAACTACAAGCAGAAGCAATTGCAAGTAACTTAGAGCATTACAAGTGCCCTTATTGCAGAAAAGATGTTGAAGATACCATGCAACTCTTTATTTAATTTTAAATAATTAAAAACAAGAAAGGAAGCTAAATTCGGCAAGCCGAAGTTTTTATACCCTTGCAGTTAAAATAAAAAGTCAAAGAAAGCAATGTACATTTTTATTTTTAACAGTGAACTTAACGCTTTGTTCCGTTTTTTTTAGAGTATTTCAAGGCGCTAATTGTTATACCCGTTATTAACGATATACAGTGGCGGCATTTTGAATAATTTGTAGAAATTTTTAACAATTTTTCAAATATAACTTTTGATATTGTTGAGCCGAACAAGAAACTGTTTTCACATTGATCTGTTTTAGCGTTAAGCCTAGTACTCAGTACGACGAAAACTTCTAGCTAAGCATAGGAGTAAGCGAGAGGCAAATAGGTAGCTAACGCCTTTAGCTGGGACTTTTTCCCACCTCGGTACTCAGTTGAGCTAAGGAAATAGTAAGGAAATACCAAAAAAATACCAGATTTAGCGGATGAATTCCGATGAACGCCTTTAGCCGCGGCCCAAAGAATAGAAAATTTGATCTTTGGCTGTGTTTGTGCAGAAGCGGTGTGCCAATAACAAATTATAAATGCAAGGAAAACACCAAAAACCACTGAAAAACACCTGCAGGAGTTTCGGCAATACATATTGCCATGCCAACAGCAAATTTAAAGCTTGCGACCCAGGTCAGCTCAATATTTCGTAATATTTTAAAATTGGCGCCAGTTGATGTTTGCTGCTTGTCAACAAACCGAGTTGATTGAGAGTAAGACCATGCTACATGCATTGCTGATGAACTCCGAAAACTTCGGCCACACTAAAAGATTAATATTTTTCGACTAGTAAAACTCTTAGCCGAACTGAGTACTAGGCTTTAAGCTGAACCGAAAACTTTTTTATTATTTATTATTATTATTATTAGCTTTGAACTTAACTCTGAAGCCTAGTACTCAGTACGACGAAAACTGCTAGCTAACCATAGGAGTAAGCGAGAGGCAAATAGGTAGCTAACGCCTTTAGCTGGGACTTTTTCCCACCTCGGTACTCAGTTGAGCTAAGGAAATAGTAAGGAAATACCAAAAAAATACCAGATTTAGCGGATGAATTCCGATGAACGCCTTTAGCCGCGGCCCAAAGAATAGAAAATTTGATCTTTGGCTGTGTTTGTGCAGAAGCGGTGTGCCAATAACACATTATAAATGGAAAGAAAACCGCGAAAACCAATGGAAAAGTGCCTGTAGGAGTTGCGGCAATACATATCGCCATGCCAACAGCGAATTTAAAGCTTGCGACCCAGGTCGGCTCAACATTTTGTAATATTTTAAAATTGGCGCCAGTTGATGTTTGCTGTTTGTCAACAAACCCAGTAAGACCATGCTACATGCATTGCGGATGAACTACAAAAACTTCGGCCACACTAAAAGATTAATATTTTTCGACTAGTAAAACTCTTAGCCGAACTGAGTACTAGGCTTGAGCACTGAACTGAACACATGAACACTTTGAACTCAACTGATCTGAATACGTTTTGGTTGTCATGATTTCTAATTGTTCAAAATCACCACGCCTACATAAAATTTAAAATAAAAAAATCTTACTATTCCTATGGAAGCCTTAAGATATAGTGGTCCGATCCGGCTCGCTCCGACATATGTACTACCTGCAATAGAAAGAAGACGTTTGGGAAAGTTTCATTGCGATAGCTTAAAAACTGAGAGACTAGTTCGCATAGAAACGGACAGACGGACATGGCTAGATGGACTCGGCTATTGGTGCTGATCAAGAATATATATACTTTATGGGGTCGGAAACGTCTCCTTTACTGCGTTACAATATCTGACTGAAATTATAATACCCTCTGCAAGGGTATAAAAAACGTAAAATACACACACCAAAACAACTAAAACAAATTTGGGGTGCTATTTTTTTTTTTAATTGGGAACTTTTATTTCATATGAAATAACTCCCCAAACCATTTGGGGCCTTATTTCATTTTTTTTGTATTGCCGACTTTTTGGGATTGGGGAGTTATTTTGTTTTTTAAATTGGGGACCGTTTTTTATTTGAAACAACTCCTCTGCCGACTTTTTGGGATTGGGGAGTTATTTCGTTTTTTAAATTGGGGACTTATTTCATATGAAACAACTCCCCAATTTTTGGGGCCTTATTTCATTTATTTTTTGGGGACTTATTTCTTGGGGACTTATTTCGCAGAGCCGAATTAGCAACAATGAGATTAAACAAATAAATAATTGGGCTGATGCAAACGGGCGAAGACAAAATCCAGCCAAATCCAAATACCTATTAATATTGGGTGGGCAAGAAAGTTATGACGTTTTTTTTAGTTATCGTTTTTAATCTAATTTATTTACGATTAATCGAGCACCAGGGTCACACTTTTTAATATCGTTTTAAAGCTTATTGTCTTAGGTACTATCGATGAAAATTTGGTAATTATTTGATAACATTTGTGGAAGCTATAGCAAATTAAACATGGAGGATAAAAGTGAGCATTTTCGGCATATTTTGCTTTTTTATTTCCGAAAAGAAAAAAAAGCGGTCGAAGCTCGCGAAAAATTGTGCGAAGTGTATGGTAAAGATGCCATGAGTGATCGCCAATGCCAGCGCTGGTTTGCCAAATTCAGGCTTGAAGATTTTGGAGTTAAAGACGCCCCACGTTCTGGTCGACCATCGGCCGTTTTTGACGAACAAATTCAGGCTTTGCTGGATGAAAACCGGCGTTATTCAACGCGGGAGATGTCAGAGAAGCTCAGTGTGTCGCATACAACGGTTGAAAACCATTTGAAGAAACTTGGCTACGTAAACAAGCTCGATGTTTGGGTTCCGCATAACTTAACGGAAATTCACCTATCTAAGCGATCAATTTCTGCCATTCTCTGCTGCAACGTATTAAAAACGATCCTTTTTTGAAGCGGATCATTACTGGCGACGAAAAGTGGGTTGTTTACAATAATGTCCAACGAAAAAGATCATGGAGCAAGAAAGATGAGCCAGCCCAAGCCACATCAAAGGCCGATATCCATCAGAGGAAAGTTATGCTGTCTGTTTGGTGGAATTGAAAGGGTGTAGTGCACTTTGAGCTGCTGGGACAGAATGAAACCATCAATTCGGATGTGTACTGTCGCCAGCTATCCTATTTGGCGGAAAAAATTAAAGAAAAGGAGCCGGCACTAGCTAATCGCAAGGGTATAGTCTTTTACCATGACAACGCTAGGCCCCACACATCTTTGGTCACTCGGCAAAAATTAACGGAGCTGAATTGGGAAGTGCTACCACATCCACCTTATAGTCCGGACTTAGCCCCTTCAGATTACCATTTGTTTCGCTCTCTTCAAAACTCTTTGAATGGTAAAAACTTTGATTCAGATGAGGCTGTCGAAAACCACTTGTCTCGATTCTTTGCTGGAAAAGACCAAAAGTTCTTCGAGCGCGGAATTATGCAGCTGCCCGAGTGATGGTCATTAGTGGTCAAACAAAACGGCCAATACATAATTGATTAATTATAAGTCCTCATATAAATAAATCATCTTTGAAAATATTGAAAAAAAAGACATGACTTTCTTGCCAACCCAATATATAAGAAATCGATTAATCTTAGCTCCCTTCCGAAGATCCAGGTAAAAAATGTTGAAATAGACTTTGTTACGTGAGCCACAAACCTAGGAATAGAATTTAACTCCACTTTAACTTGGGATGACCAAGTCACTAAAGCCACCGGGAAATCGTACGGCGTACTCAGGCAACTATCTTTAACCCAAAAACTAATTCCGCAAAATATCAGGCTCAGTGGCGAAAACCTGCATTATCCCAATATTGTTCTACGGAATTGAAATATTCGGATCATGCAACGCCACAAGCATGCGAAAGCTACAAGTTGCCTTCAACTCCATTGCGCGATATGTTTTTAATTTAGACCGTAGGAATCATATAACAAGTCATGCTAATAAAATTATCGATCTTAGCTTTGAGTCGTGGATTAAGTTGAAAACCTTGCTATTTCTGCATAAACTCCTAGTCAGAAAAGAGCCAAAATACCTACATGAAGAATTGCAATTGGCTTCTTCGGCCAGAACAAACAACATTGTCTGCAAAAGATTAAAACTTGCGGTGACTGAAAAGCACTTTTTTATTCAGGCCGTTCGCTATTGGAATGACCTCCCAAACCACTTAAAAGGCATACGAAATGAAGCGCATTTTAAAACAACTCTTTTAAATTACTTGAAAGGCACAAGCTAATTTTATTAGTTTTAGATTTTCTTTTTCCTTTTTAAATTTTCTTTTTTCCTTACCTATTTTTTAAGCATTTATGTAATTTTCTGAAAATGAATTTGTTTCCAAATGTCAAAATAATTATTGTTCCTTTAAATGAAATTGTACCTCTAGATCCTAAGTAATTTTGTAATTACCACAAAGTGACCGATGTTAATCAAAAAGACTTAGTCTTACATCATTCGGGATAATAAATCAAATAAAAATAAAAACGAGGACGGAAGCTAACTTCGGCAAGCCGAAGTTTTAATACCCTTGCAGATTTCACGAATTAAAATTTGACTACAATAGCAACATGAATTAATAAACAAACAAAATATTTCATAATTCAAAAAATTAAATATTTTAATTTTTCTCCCTATTGTTCCTATGGGAGCTATAGCGAAATATCTTCATTTTATGAAAGCTATATCCGATTGTTCCTATGGGAGCTATAGGATATAGACGTCCGCTCGGGACGCGCTATTACCCTGATCAAGGTATGCACAAAAAAATACGATTTGGAAAGATTCTTGTCAATAGCTCTTTCACTAAGCGAAATATCTCCATTTTATGAAAGCTATATCCGATTGTTCCTATGGGAGCTATAGGATATAGACGTCCGCTCGGCACGCGCTTTTACCCTGATCAAGGTATGCACAAAAAAATACGATTTGGAAAGATTCTTGTCAATAGCTCTTTCACTAAGCGAAATATCTTCATTTTATGAAAGCTATATCCGATTGTTCCTATGGGAGCTATAGGATATAGACGTCCGATCGGGTCGATTTTCAAACTTGATCTGCGTACACATGTTTTAGGATGATTGTGAAAGTTTTAAGTCGCTAGCTTTTAAACTGAGCTCGCAAACGGTATTGAAACAGACGGCAGAGGGTCAGACGGACAGACGGACAGACGGACAGACGGACAGACGGACATGGCTATATCGACTCCCCTATTGATCCTGATCAAGAATATATATACTTTATGGGGTCGGAAACGTCTCCTTCACTGCGTTACAAACTTCTGTCCAAAATTATAATACCCTCTGCAAGGGTATAAAAAGTGTATGGGGTACCGACGGCACTATCCCAGCTCAAAGATGGTTAGGGTACTGCAGCTGAACCTTAACCACTGCAGAGCAGCACAGGACCTGCTCGCGCAAACAGTCCTGGAGAAGAATATAGATGTGGCAATCCTCAGTTAGCCATCTAAATCAAAGCATGACGGAGTATGGCTACAAAGCCATGACGGCGGCGCGCTTCACGCTACCGGAATTTGAGGACATTATCTTCGACCTTGCCAGCGATGCGAGTGGAAAGTCACCAGTAATCATTGCGGGAGGCTTCAATGCCTGGTCCACAGAGTGGGGTTCCAGCCGCACAACGCCACGAGGAACATCCCTGCTGGATGCCTTTGCAGCCATCCAACGTACAGCAAGGCAATAGGGGAGTCGATCGTCGACCTGACCTTTGCGAGCCCAGTAATCTGCAGAACCTCCAGATGAACCTGTACACCCACAGCGACCACTTCGCGGTGATCACGGACACCGGCAGGGTCATAACCTCACACACGCCCGGCGCCACCCGATTCAGAGAGGGAACGCTGAACCGAAGCCTGCTCCTTCGCGCAGTACAAGGCCTGACGGCCAACGGAAGCGCTAAAGAACGCGTGAACTCGATAGCACGAGCCATCAGCGACGCATGCGAGGCGGCGATGACGAAAGTCAGAATTGGTGGAAGACGACATTGCCCGTTACCCTGGTGGAACGAAGATATTGCCAAAGCAAGAAAGGAATGCCACAGCAGCTAAACTTAAAAATGGGAAGGCCCCGGGACCCGACGGAGTACCAAACTTGGCGCTGAAGCACATAATAGCCACACGCCGTGATGTCTTCGCGCAGATTTACAACTGTTGCATCACAGAGCTAGTAGTACCAAAGTCCTGGAAACTCCAAAAGCTTGTTCTTATCCCAAAACCAGGCAAGGACCCTAGACACCCGTCGGCTTACCGCCCGCTTTTCATGCTAGACTCAATAGGGAAGAACTCTGAGAGAATAGTCTGCAACAGGCTAAAAAGCGAATTGGCGGCTAAACGAGGGATCTCTGAGTTGCAGTTCGGCTTCAGGAAGAAGCGCAGCACCGTAGACGCAATCAGCACGGTGGTAAGACTTGCCTCTGATGCCATCGCAGGTACCAGATGGGCAGGAAGAGACTGTCTTGTGTGCACGCTAGACGTCAAGAAAGCGTTCAACACGGCCAATTGGAGCCGCATCCTGGAGGCCCTCACAAAGCGGGGGATATCACAGTACCTGATCGATATCTTACGCAGCTACTTCACGGATCGAGTCCTGATCTACGAGACGGACGAAGGACAACGCCAACACAGAGTGACTGGAGGGGTCCCCCAAGGCTCAGTTCTCGGACCGACGCTATGGAACGCGATGTACGATGATATCCTGCGGCTCCCTCTCCCTGAGGGCTGTACACTCATCGGACATTGCCGACATTGACGACATTGCCTTGGTTTCTATGAGGAAAGAGCTTGACGACGTGAAGGCTTCCTGCAACGCTGCTGTAGGCAACATTTGCCAGTGGCTTCAACGCAACGGGATTAAGCTGGCTGAACATGACGGAGGCAGTCCTGGTGAGCAGCAGTAAAAAAGTACAGCAGGCTACAGTCACCGTTGGATCCACAGAAATCCTTTCTGGAAGGTCCATAAAATACCTGGGCATCATGCTCGATCACAGGCTGACATTTAAAGCCCACCTGCAATACGTTGGAGAAAAAGCTGCAAGAACCACAGGTGCCATCAGCAGAATGATGGCAAACACGTCAGGGCCGAGACAGCGAAGCAAGAAGCTTATAGCATGTGTGGTGTCCTCAGTGATATTCTACGGATCGAGCATATGGGCACCAGCTATGAGGCTGGAGTCGTACAGCAAAGAGTGTAGACGCAGCTATAGGCAATCCGCCCTCAGTGTGTCCAGTTGCTTCTGCACAGTGTCAGAGGAAGCGGCACTGGTGTTATTCTGTATGATACCACTAGACCTGGAAGCTGACGAGAGACAAAACGGAAACTCAGTCGCACGGGAACCGCGATGCCAAACCATCGAGAGCTGGCAACGAGGGTGGGATAGCGCCAGCACGGGCCGCTGGACTCGGAGACTCATCCCAAGTGTAGACGCATGGACTCGCAGGAAACACGGCCAGGTAGATTTCTACCTAAGCCAAGTGCTTACCGGACATGGTTGCTTCAAAGCATACCTTAATCGGTTCGGACATGCGGAAGACCCCTTCTGCGAGTACTGCAAGGACGGGGAAATAGAAGACGCTGAGCATTCCTTTTTCAGGTGCCCACTCTTCAGCAGAGAAAGGCGCAGCATAGAATAGGACATCCAGGACCTTTCGCCAGACACACTGGTAAAGCGCATGCTATCGAGCGAGACTGCATGGAAAGCGGCGGAAAATACGGCCGCCATCATCATGAAGGAGCCCCGACGCCGAGAAAAGGCCAGAACTCCAGTTAATGGATGATTGACCACCTTCCCGTCCCGTGAAGTAATGCCTAGCAGCGGTTCCGCGTGACTGGACACCTCACCCAATCCATACCCCACCCACATCCTAACCACCTGTTATTTGTAATCAAACTTGTTAATAAAAAAAGAGACAGACAGCAGACAGACAGGCAGACAGCCTTGCTGCTTCGACTCGCAGGGAGTCGCAGGTATACAGGAATTTAAATTACTGCGCTGCAGTTGACTTGAAGGCGCTGATGTTATGAGGACTCATCATTAAAGAGTCAATTATCAGTAAAACTTTTAGGGCCGGATTCTCGAGTGCCGACCAACATTTCTCGAACAGATAAAGTCCCTGCTAAGGCATTTTGGCTTTCACGAGCATCAATGTGAGAGCTAACTTTGACAGGAGCTCGGACTCCCTGTTAAGCGTTTTCGGCTCGATAAAACGACAGCTGATTTCCCAAAGCCAACTAAGGGGAAGAAACGGAATCACAGCTGACTTTGCCACTGAATTTTACCCAAACAGGTGATGAAATAATCAAAGAACGCCATTTCTTACGCTTTACAGCACAATTCAGTGCCCTAACAGCACTCTGTAATTGTTTCTCGTTCAGATAAACTTAAGGAGTCGAGAAAGCCGATTTG
This sequence comes from Drosophila lutescens, assembly GCA_037075285.1. Classification (NCBI taxonomy): domain Eukaryota; kingdom Metazoa; phylum Arthropoda; class Insecta; order Diptera; family Drosophilidae; genus Drosophila; species Drosophila lutescens. The sequence continues at coordinate 11,359 of JBAMCF010000525.1, read as the reverse complement.
CTTTTACGAACAGTTTATCTGGTCTTTAAGTTTTTCGGACAGATAGCTAACAGGGACTTTGACAGGGACTCGAGAAACCGGCCCTTAAACATTTACTTGCCTTGCAGAACAACAAGGGATCACATTGTACAGGAGAATTTGAACTCTTTAAATGTTGTCTCAAACTGATTACACTGCTCGACAGTCTTTAAATTGTGTAAATATATAGGTGTATATAAGCATATCTGCATACTGAGCTTTGGATTTTAACGGGTATTTGTGAAATCGCGGTTTAAAAAAAACAGTAACATTTAATGTTTTGATTTAAGATATCTTCGAGCTTAGATGCCCTTCTATTGCATTGCATTTAAGGTTCCATCATAATTCAAATCAATCAAAGCTCTGGAAGATTTTACTTTTTCACCTAATTTATCCTTTAGGAAAGTAAATTTCCTGTTAGCCTTCCTGAGGGAGGGGTGTTGACTGCTTGTTGTTGGTCTGTTTGGACAAGTACTTGTAAATTTCATTTTTCAACGCCTTTGCTGCCCGATCAGCATTCCTTGGAGATAAACCAAAGTTTTTTAGCCTTGGGTCCAGAATGGTCGCCACTCGAGGAATTGACCTCGTCTCGTAGTGCTAGAAACGTTCCGAAATTCTTTCCTTTAGATGGGCATGGATGAAAACCCCTTCTGATATTTATACCCGTTACTCGTAGAGTAAAAGGGTATATTGTATTCGTGCAAAATTATGTAACAGCTAGAAGGAAGCATTTCCGACCCTATAAAGTATATATATTCTTGATCAGGGTCACTGGCCGAGTCGATATAGCCATGTCCGTCTGTCTGTCTGTCCGTCTGTCCGTCCGTCGGTCCGTCCGTCTGTCCGTCCGTCTGTCTGTCCGTATGAACGCTGAGATCTCGGAAACTATAAAAGCTATTGGGTTGGCAAGAAAGTCATGTCGTTTTTTTTCAATATTTTCAAAGATGATTTATTTATATCAGGACTTATAATTAATAAATTATGTATTGGCCGTTTTGTTCGACCACTAATGACCATCTCTCGGGCAGCTGCATTATTCCGCGCTCGAAGAACTTTTGGTCTTTTCCAGCAAATAATCGAGACAAGTGGTTTTCGACAGCCTCATCTGAATCAAAGTTTTTACCATTCAAAGAGTTTTGAAGAGAGTGAAACAAATGGTATTCTGAAGGGGCTAAGTCCGGACTATAAGGTGGATGTGGTAGCACTTCCCAATTCATCTCCGTTAATTTTTGCCGAGTGACCAAAGATGTGTGGGGCCTAGCGTTGTCATGGTGAAAGACTATACCCTTGCGATTAGCTAGTGCCAAATTGGATAGCTGGCGACAGTACACATCTGAATTGATGGTTTCATTCCGTCCCAGCAGCTCAAAGTGCACTACACCCTTCCAATTCCACCAAACAGACAGCATAACTTTCCTCTGATGGATATCGGCCTTTGATGTGGCTTGGGCTGGCTCATCTTTCTTGCTCCATGATCTTTTTCGTTGGACATTATTGTAAACAACCCACTTTTCGTCGCCAGTAATGATCAGCTTCAAGAAAGGATCGTTTTTAATCCGTTGCAGCAGAGAATGGCAGATATTGATACGCTTAGTTAGGTGAATTTGTTTTAAGTTATGCGGAACCCAAACATTAAGCTTGTTTACGTAGCCAAGTTTCTTCAAATAGTTTTCAACCGTTGTATGCGACACACTGAGCTTCTCTGACATCTCCCGCGTTGAATAACGCCGGTTTTCATCCAGCAAAGCCTGAATTTGTTCGTCAAAAACGGCCGATGGTCGACCAGAACGTGGGGCGTCTTTAACTCCAAAATCTCCAAGCCTTGAATTTGGCAAACCAGCGCTGACATTGGCGATCACTCATGGCATCTTTACCACACACTTCGCACAATTTTTCGCTTCGACAGCTTTTTTTCCTTTTCGGAAATAAAAAAGCAAAATATGCCGAAATTGCTCACTTTGATCCTCCATGTTTAATTTGCTATAGCTTCCACAAATGTTATCGAAAATTTACCAAATTTCATCGATAGTACCTAAGACAATAAGCTTTAAAACGATACTAAAAAGTGTGACCCTGGTGCTCGATTAGTCGTAAATAAATTAGATTCAAAACGATTACTTAAAAAAACGACATGACTTTCTTGCCAACCCAATAGAAGGTTGAGACTTCCCACACATATTCTTGGGCTTCCTACGCAGCGCAAGTTTATTTCACCTCCAATCGCCCACTAACGATTTTAAAATGTGTCTGGCGCCCACACCTTTAAAGATTTCCAAGAAGTATAAATGCAATTTTGTTGTGTATATTTATACCTATCGAAATGTAGAAGACATTTTTCAAATCGGAGCATTCATTAAAAAGTTATTCGCAATCAAAAAAATGTTATATATCCATCTCCCTCGCACTCCCTTTAGCTGAGTGACGGGTATTAGATAGTCGGGACACAAGCCCGACTATAGCGTTCTCTCTTGTTTTATTGTGATTTTTACATCATCCATATTTTTTACCATATCGAAAATCAACGGAATCATCATTGAAATAGTAAAGTTTTTGTTTTTTCTAGACAACTGAAAATACTCGATATTTGCCAAGTGAACATCGATAGTATCGAATAAACATTGATGTTTGTTCCAGCACTACCTTGCGCAACGTATCCGTACGTATTTTTATGGAACAATTGGTCGAATTGGGAATATGTAAATGACTTTCTTACGGACGCTTGCCTTAGTTTTTGTAATTTGTGTTTTATTTTCTCTAATCACTGTGAAAGCGGACTTTTTGAAACCGTCAATAATAACATAAAGATCATGCTGGCGTCTCGGATAGAGCTTGGAAATAGTAAAGCAGATGGCCAAAAGAGCGATCGCGGCCAGTCCAAATACTAAAGGCCGTTTTTCCAGTCCCTTTTCCATTTCACCAATGTATCGTAAACTCAATCATTTTTGATGACCCGTAATGCTACTGACCGTTGATGCAGCTGGCGCTGGGAATTCTTTTACGTAGCTCTTTAGGTTTCGGTATATGGTGTGGTTTACTTTTGCTTCTTCATCGAATGTAACGAAAAATGTTCTAGTCGAACAGTGTTATTTCATGTTGTGGCAATTCTCTGCAGAATGATGTTGTAAGGGAAGCCGTGCAGCTTCCAGTGCCGTTGTGTTCAACGGGGTGCAAGATTATTTTTTTTATGCCAAGTATTTATACCCGTTACTCGTAGAGTAAAATTGTGAAACAGCTAGAAGAAAGCATTTCCGACCCTATAAAGTACATTTTGGGTTGTCAAAAAAGTCCTGCGGTATTTATACCCACTACTCGTAGAGTAAAAGGGTATATTGTATTTGTGCAAAAGTATGTAACAGCTAGAAGGAAGCTTTTCCGACCCTATAAAGTATCTATATTCTTGATCAGGGTCATTAGCCGAGTCGATATAGCCATCTGTCCGTCTGTCTTTCTGTCCGTCTGTCTGTCCGTCTGTCCGTCTGTCCGTATGAACGCTGAGATCTCGGAAACTACAAAAGCTAGAAGGTTGAGATTTCCCACACATTTTCTTGAGCTTCCTACGCAGCGCAAGTTTACTGTGTCTGGCGCCCACACCTTTAAAGATTTCCGAGAAGTATAAATGCAATTTTGTTTCTTGGAACATTGTTTCTTGGAACAATTGGTCGAATTGGGAATATGTAAATGATTTTCTTACGGACGCTTGCCTATTCTGTGAGGGCCCTAAAGAGATCGAGAGATGAAATTGCATCAATAGAGAGAGGCGATGAAGAGCACAATGAAGAGAGTATCCGACTACTCAAATAAGAGAGCGCCATCCCAAGAAACGCGCTGAGCTCTTTAGTATCAGAATCCGAAGATAGCAGGATTCGATGTTGATTTAACTCCAGCGGCGAATATGCATAGTACATATTTTCGATGAGCGCATTCTATCCTAATGTCAGAGCATGCGACGAAACGGCAGAAAGCGGAGAGAGAGCAAGTGTAAGCGCAGTGCGGCGAGCGATATCGCGAAAGGCAAACCGCCAATGCACCAATCCAGAGAAAGCGCAGTTTGGGAGAGTAAATATTGTAAATTGTGAGCATAAACAATGCAACAGAAACAGAAGTATCTGAAGCAGCTCGCGATGAACTGTTTCTCTTAAGTCGAAACTGAGATTAATGACATCTGGTATAGAAAATAAATGGGCAGCCGAAGAAAAAGCCGACCGCTGATGTTGTTGTTGTGATTAGGGCAGTAAAGCGAAACGAAGACCAATAGGATCAGAACAGGCCGAAAGTGACGTCAATGTCAGTAACGTCGATTATTGGGGGTTTTTTTATTTACCTTAAGAATGAGTTGAAGTACGCAACGGTGCTCCTTCTAAGCAACGCATAACCGTAGAGTCCAAGGGGGGTTGGGATCTCTCCCTATGAATAAACTGGGTAACTCTTACTGATTATGGCCAAAATTCATTATTGAAATCCGTTTGGTAATACAGCTCTGGTATTCCAAGTGTGAAGTTGTTGAATGTCAACGTGTTAATATCTACGTCTTTTTTAGTTAGAGAATTTCAGGTAATTTAGTTGCCATTAACGCTCATCTTTTCCGCAACATATTTACACAGCGGCTCTGGCTGTGCGTTTACTGGAAATTTGCCTATGTATGTGAAGAAAACGTTTGCTTGGTAGAGCTTCGAATAGAACACAAGGAGGAGCCAAACCAATAACGTGCCTCTTCCTCTTGTCGTAATCTTGCGATTGTTAGAGCGCTTCTTTTCCACCATTTTCGTTGGTATAACGGGATCGTGGTCGGAAGAAGGGTTAACTTGATCGGCCATAGTAGATTCCGGAAAAGCTTTCAGAAATTTGGCGTTTAATCTTGAATAAAAACTTTTAAGACTGACTGACTAACTGACTTCTTTCCTAATTTCATCTGTCTTGGAATGCGAGTCATTGCTCACATCGCAACTGTCGCACTTTTAAATAAGATTAGGCATGGTTGTTGAAAGTTTTATTTTCTCTAATCACTGTGAAAGCGGACTTTTTGAAACCGTCAATAATAACTTAAAGATCATGCTGGCGTCTCGGATAGAGACCAGTCCAAATACTAAAGGCCGTTTTTCCAGTCCCTTTTCCATTTCACCAATGTATCGTAAACTCAATCATTTTTGATGACCCGTAATGTTAATGACCGTTGATGCAGCTGGCGCTGGGAATTCTTTTACGTAGCTCTTTAGGTTTCGGTATATGGTGTGGTTTACTTTTGCTTCTTCATCGAATGTAACGAGAAATGTTCTAGTCGAACAGTGTTATTTCATGTTGTGGCAATTCTCTGCAGAATGATGTTGTAAGGGAAGCCGTGCAGCTTCCAGTGCCGTTGTGTTTAAGCAAGATTATTTTTTTCATGCCAAGTATTTATACCCGTTACTCGTAGAGTAAAATGATGTAACAGCTAGAAGAAAGCATTTCCGACCCTATAAAGTAGATATTGGGTTGTCAAAAAAGTCCTGCGGTATTTATACCCACTACTCGTAGAGTAAAAGGGTATATTGTATTCGTGCAAAAGTATGTAACAGCTAGAAGGAAGCATTTCCGACCCTATAAAGTATATATATTCTTGATCAGGGTCACTGGCCGAGTCGATATAGCCATGTCCGTCTGTCTGTCTGTCTGTCCGTCCGTCTGTCCGTCCGTCTGTCCGTCCGTCTGTCCGTCCGTCTGTCCGTCCGTCTGTCTGTCCGTATGAACGCTGAGATCTCGGAAACTATAAAAGCTATTGTGTTGGCAAGAAAGTCATGTCGTTTTTTTTTTCAATATTTTCAAAGATGATTTATTTATATCAGGACTTATAATTAATAAATTATGTATTGGCCGTTTTGTTCGACCACTAATGACCATCTCTCGGGCAGCTGCATTATTCCGCGCTCGAAGATCTTTTGGTCTTTTCCAGCAAATAATCGAGACAAGTGGTTTTCGACAGCCTCATCTGAATCAAAGTTTTTACCATTCAAAGAGTTTTGAAGAGAGCGAAACAAATGGTAATCTGAAGGGGCTAAGTCCGGACTATAAGGTGGATGTGGTAGCACTTCCCAATTCAGCTCCGATAATTTTTGCCGAGTGACCAAAGATGTGTGGGGCCTAGCGTTGTCATGGTAAAAGACTATACCCTTGCGATTAGCTAGTGCCGGCTCCTTTTCTTTAATTTTTTCCGCCACATAGGATAGCTGGCGACAGTACACATCTGAATTGATGGTTTCATTCTGTCCCAGCAGCTCAAAGTGCACTACACCCTTCCAATTCCACCAAACAGACAGCATAACTTTCCTCTGATGGATATCGGCCTTTGATGTGGCTTGGGCTGGCTCATCTTTCTTGCTCCATGATCTTTTTCGTTGGACATTATTGTAAACAACCCACTTTTCGTCGCCAGTAATGATCCGCTTCAAAAAAGGATCGTTTTTAATCCGTTGCAGCAGAGAATGGCAGATATTGATACGCTTAGTTAGGTGAATTTCCTTTAAGTTATGCGGAACCCAAACATCAAGCTGGTTTACGAAACCAAGTTTCTTCAAATGGTTTTCAACCGTTGTATGCGACACACTGAGCTTCTCTGACATCTCCCGCGTTGAATAACGCCGGTTTTCATCCAGCAAAGCCTGAATTTGTTTGTCAAAAACGGCCGATGGTCGACCAGAACGTGGGGCGTCTTTAACTCCAAAATCTCCAAGCCTTGAATTTGGCAAACCAGCGCTGACATTGGCGATCACTCATGGCATCTTTACCACACGCTTCGCACAATTTTTCGCTTCGACAGCTTTTTTCCTTTTCGGAAATAAAAAAGCAAAATATGCCGAAATTGCTCACTTTGATCCTCCATGTTTAATTTGCTATAGCTTCCACAAATGTTATCGAAAATTTACCAAATTTCATCGATAGTACCTAAGACAATAAGCTTTAAAACGATACTAAAAAGTGTGACCCTGGTGCTCGATTAGTCGTAAATAAATTAGATTAAAAACGATTACTAAAAAAAACGACATGACTTTCTTGCCAACCCAATAGAAGGTTGAGACTTCCCACACATATTCTTGGGCTTCCTACGCAGCGCAAGTTTATTTCACCTCCAATCGCCCACTAACGATTTTAAAATGTGTCTGGCGCCCACACCTTTAAAGATTTCAGAGAAGTATAAATGCAATTTTGTTGTGTATATTTATACCTCTCGAAATGTAGGAGACATTTTTCAAATCGGACCATTCATTAAAAAGTTATTCGCAATCAAAAAAATGTTATATATCCATCTCCCTCGCACTCCCTTTAGCTGAGTGACGGGTATTAGATAGTCGGGACACAAGCCCGACTATAGCGTTCTCTCTTTTTTTATTGTGATTTTTACATCATCGATATTTTTTACCATATCGAAAATCAACGGAATCATCATTGAAATAGTAAAGTTTTTGTTTTTTCTAGACAACTGAAAATACTCGATATTTGCCAAGTGAACATCGATGTTGACTATTTTTTGAAGACATCGATAGTATCGAATAAACATTGATGTTTGTTCCAGCACTACCTTGCGCAACGTATCCGTACGTATTTTTATGGAACAATTGGTCGAATTGGGAATATGTAAATGACTTTCTTACGGACGCTTGCCTATTCTGTGAGGGCCCTAAAGAGATCGAGAGATGAAATTGCATCAATAGAGAGAGGCGATGAAGAGCACAATGAAGAGAGTATCCGACTACTCAAATAAGAGAGCGCCATCCCAAGAAACGCGCTGAGCTCTTTAGTATCAGAATCCGAAGATAGCAGGATTCGATGTTGATTTAACTCCAGCGGCGAATATGCATAGTACATATTTTCGATTAGCGCATTCTATCCTAATGTAAGAGCATGCGACGAAACGGCAGAAAGCGGAGAGAGAGCAAGTGTAAGCGCAGTGCGGCGAGCGATATCGCGAAAGGCAAACCGCCAATGCACCAATCCAGAGAAAGCGCAGTTTGGGAGAGTAAATATTGTAAATTGTGAGCATAAACAATGCAACAGAAACAGAAGTATCTGAAACAGCTCGCGATGAACTGTTTCTCTTAAGTCGATACTGAGATTAATGACATCTGGTATAGAAAATAAATGGGCAGCCGAAGAAAAAGCCGACCGCTGATGTTGTTGTTGTGATTAGGGCAGTAAAGCGAAACGAAGACCAATAGGATCAGAACAGGCCGAAAGTGACGTCAATGTCAGTAACGTGGATTATTGGGGGTTTTTTTATTTACCTTAAGAATGAGTTGAAGTACGCAACGGTGCTCCTTCTAAGCAACGCATAACCGTAGAGTCCAAGGGGGTTTGGGATCTCTCCCTATGAATAAACTGGCTAACTCTTACTGATTATGGCACAAAATTCATTATTGAAATCCGTTTGGTAATACAGCTCCGGTATTCCAAGTGTGAAGTTGTTGAATGTCAACGTGTTAATATCTACGTCTTTTTTAGTTAGAGAATTTCAGGTAATTTAGTTGTCATTAACGCTCATCTTTTCCGCAACATATTTACACAGCGGCTCTGGCTGTGCGTTTACTGGAAATTTGCCTATGTATGTGAAGAAAACGTTTGCTTGGTAGAGCTTCGAATAGAACACAAGGAGGAGCCAAACCAATAACGTGCCTCTTCCTCTTGTCGTACTCTTGCGATTGTTAGAGCGCTTCTTTTCCACCATTTTCGTTGGTATAACGGGATCGTGGTCGGAAGAAGGGTTAACTTGATCGGCCATAGTAGATTCCGGAAAAGCTTTCAGAAATTTGGCGTTTAATGTTGAATAAAAACTTTTAAGATCACTGACTTCTTTTCTAATTTCATCTGTCTTGGAATGCGAGTCATTGCTCACATCGCAACTGTCGCACTTTCAAATAAGATTAGGCATGGTTGTTGAAAGTTTGATTGCATCTTCTAAGAAATCCACACGAGCGGTGTGGAACTTGCGACGACAAAGAGAGGAACAACGAACCGCCTCAAAACCGCGAAGCTGTGCAGCTGTGACTTCAGCTTTACAACTCCGCGCACGAATTAGAAAAAATACGTCTGGTCGACACAAGCGCTGATCAGAGAAGAATGTGTTGATTATTCTTAGTTTTTGTAATTTGTGTTTTATTTTCTCTAATCACTGTGAAAGCGGACTTTTTGAAACCGTCAATAATAACTTAAAGATCATGCTGGCGTCTCGGATAGAGCTTGGAAATAGTAAAGCAGATGGCCAAAAGAGCGATCGCGGCCAGTCCAAATACTAAAGGCCGTTTTTCCAGTCCCTTTTCCATTTCACCAATGTATCGTAAACTCAATCATTTTTGATGACCCGTAATGCTAATGACCGTTGATGCAGCTGGCGCTGGGAATTCTTTTACGTAGCTCTTTAGGTTTCGGTATATGGTGTGGTTTACTTTTGCTTCTTCATCGAATGTAACGAGAAATGTTCTAGTCGAACAGTGTTATTTCATGTTGTGGCAATTCTCTGCAGAATGATGTTGTAAGGGAAGCCGTGCAGCTTCCAGTGCCGTTGTGTTCAACGGGGTGCAAGATTATTTTTTTCATGCCAAGTATTTATACCCGTTACTCGTAGAGTAAAATTATGCAACAGCTAGAAGAAAGCATTTCCGACCCTTTAAAGTATATATTGGGTTGTCAAAAAAGTCCTGCGGTATTTATACCCACTACTCGTAGAGGAAATGGGTATATTGTATTCGTGGAAAAGTATGTAACAGCTAGAAGGAAGCGTTTCCGACCCCATAAAGTATCTATATTCTTGATCAGGGTCACTAGCCGAGTCGATATAGCCATCTGTCCGTCTGTCCGTCTGTCTGTCCGTCTGTCTGTCTGTCCGTATGAACGCTGAGATCTCGGAAACTACAAAAGCTAGAAGGTTGAGATTTCCCACACATTTTCTTGGGCTTCCTACGCAGCGCAAGTTTACTGTGTCTGGCGCCCACACCTTTAAAGCTTTCCGAGAAGTATAAATGCAATTTTGTTGTGTATATTTATACCTATCGAAATGTAGAAGGCATTTTTCAAAACGGACCATTCATTAAAATGTTATTCGGGTATTACGGGTATTAGATAGTCGGGACACAAACCCGACTATAGCGTTCTCTCTTGTTTTATTATATTATTTTTTCTTTTTTTTACATCGAGCTTTTGAGTGACTCAAAGCTTCTTCAAATGGTTTATAACGGCTTGATGACTTAAGCCAAGCTCTTGACCGATGCTACGGCTGCTACTATGCTGGTTTTATCGCAATTTTCTACGACAGGCCTTCCTTCTTTGACCACCTCTGCACCAGAACGAAAACGTGGAAACTATCGTTGTGCGGTGGAAATGGAAACTGTATCGTGTCCATAATCTGCATAAATTTTATTGGCGGCTTGAGATGAATTTTTGCCTTTATCGTAGTAGTACTGTAAAATTTCTCCGTATTCCGTATTTTCTCTTTATTTTGCTCCATGATTGCGACGCTATAACTCACGAACGACTTAAAAGAAAAGACAATCAATCAAACACGTGTTAGCGCGTGAAATGAGCTTTTCAAAAAGGTATATTATGACCAGATGCGACGAAAACAAGAACTACGCGCTTTCAGCGCCAACTAGCGAAAATACCGCAAGACTTTTTTGACAACCTAATATATTCTTGATCGGGGTCACTAGCCGAGTCGATCTAGCCATGTCCGTCTGTCTGTCCGTCTGTATGAACGCTAAGATCTCGGAAACTACAAAAGCTAGAAAGTTGGGATTAGTCACACATATTCTTCAGCTTCTTACGCTCCAAATCGCCTTAAACGATTTTAAAATGTGTCTGGCGCCCACACATTTAAAGATTTTGGAAAAGTTTTTTACTTGCAATTTTATTGTGTTTATCAAAACCTATCGAAATGTAGAAGATATTTTTCAAATCGGACCATACGTTTAAAAGTTTTTGCGATCAAAGTTTTATATCTCCATCTCCCTCGCACTCCCTTTAGCTGAGTAACGGGTATCTGATAGTCGGGGTACTCGACTATAGCGTCCTCTCTCTAATATAAAGTGTAAAAAATTATTATCTAATAAAACTTTAATTTGAGTGACTTCCATTAGGTCAGTAATAGTAATATTTGTAAAATGTTCATTTATTAAACTTTGTAAATCGTTTGAGTCCAAAATCGCGGGGTTAATTATTCCAATTTTCGCAAGTGTAACTGACAGCATCAAAGCTTCGAGATCGGGAAAAATTTTTATATTTCTTGTTAGTAAGTTTTCATATAAATTATCTGTATATAATTATCTGTTTCGTTTTTGCATTTTTTACCAAAATGTTTACCGCGTTTGTTATGCTATTTGTT
>JBAMCF010000523.1:0-132658 GCA_037075285.1 Drosophila lutescens | reverse complement strand
CCGGCTAGAACTCGTCGCTTGGGTGTGAAGGTCTGCTGCTGCTATCCTGCCCTTTTCTTACCCATCACCTCTCTTATAAAATTAGCGTGCTTGCGACACCAAAAGTCCGATCTAGACATGAAGAACACCTAGACACGCACTTAACAACCGGACAGAGAAACGACAGACAAACAAAAAGTATTGCACATTCCCTCAGATGTGTTGCAGCCACGGATGTTGTTGTGACTGCCTAGCCCACCCTGCCTGTGATCATCTTCTCCTAAAAGTATATTGTTCTTGATGACCCCTTTTACAAATGTTTTAAAACCTAAGACAGCACTGAGTTTAACATAAATAAAGTCTACTCACTAAACATTATAATATTTATTCTTTAAAACCTAAAAAAATACAGAAACATAAAAGTACTTCAATTTGATGGGACATTAATATCTAACGCAAAACCTAACACAAATTTTCTCTAACAATTAGATTAAAGCTTAAAGCTCTCGCAGCGCAGCTGCACTTCAAAACGTAAACAAACTAAGCTATTGCGCTCGAAAGTGCATCTGTGAAGTTGTTGTTGCTTTAGCTTGCGAGCGACCTCAACCGAGCGATACTTTAACAGGCGCGCATGCGCCGAAGCAATCTCGCTTGTGCGAAACTGCGCTCAAAAGAAGCGCTTATAGGCGCGGGGTGAGGGCATGCGGATAGCTCTCGGCCGTTCTGTTTTAGAGTTCTTTTGTGTTTTGATTTTACTTGGGGTCTAGCATAGGGCCGCCTTACTTTGTTTTTGTATGAAAAAAAGACTTACATTCTTTATTGCGATCCCCGATGAAAGCGCTTCCAGTCGAGTTCCGCTGTAAATCTGTTTGGGAAGAAATAAAGATGTAAAGGTCAAATGCCCTAATTTGCCATGCCACACAAAGTGCAACCTAAACTCAGAACCGAGAAAGTCGACAGCTTAATTTCTCTTTGTTATTCGCGCATAAGCGCCTTTAGCTGGACTTTCTCACGCTAGCAAAAAAAAATTATCTATTCTAAGACATTACTAAAAAAAAATATCAATAAATTAAATCTACTTAAAACTAAAAGCGATCGCCTCTTCCGACGACGCTGAGTCTGTGACTGCCGGCCCTTTTTGTTTATTTTTCGGGCGGCGACGCTGATGCTGCGCAGGCCGAGCCTCTGTGTTTGTTTTGGGTGGCGATGCTTTGGCGCTATTTACTGTGGCAATTTGTGGCTTTGGCAATTGGCGAGTTGTGGGGGTATTAAATAAAACTGTGGCAATTTGAGCCACCCCTTGGCGAAGAACGAGGTTGATAGTGCCTCCGAATACTCTCGGCGCCGCCAGCTGTAGAACTCGGTTCGATGCAAGTTGAACTTGAAAATTCTTATTCCTTTGATGACAAGTTAGACGAACTGCAATTTAATTTTCAATTATTTTGCTGTCTTACTACCTTCCCGGACTGTCTTACCCAAAGGCTTTGCCCTCTCACCGGACTGATTTCTACTGAGCCCAAGATCCGTTGAAATTATTATAAAAAGATCACTACAAAACAAAGAAAACTATAACTTTGACTGATTTTTAACCGGGCGGACAATTTTCCGCTTACCGCACTTTGCACTGCCACTATGAAATCACTTTTGTGAGGCTTGGGCCTGCGGTGCGCAGCTTTTATAGGGACGCCGCTTGACCCATTTCCCCACATCAGAGGGAGAAAGCCTATCATCCCTTTCACTGGTCTAAATGCCATGGGGTGTTTGCCCACTCATACTTTGATCCTCAATCTCGCGATCTCCACAAGAGCGGGGATAGGCGCTCAGCAAATTCCCGCGCTTGATGGCTATGTTGCTAAGCGTCGCCCATATGTTGCCAACGCTTAGACACATGCTTCGGGAACATTTCCCTTAGCAACATTTGCATCTACATCTACACAAGCGCCCATTACAATTCCCCCCTGCTAAAATCAGACTGGGGCTTACCGACTGAGCGACAGGTCTGATACCGCTTGTGGCCTTATTTTGCAAACTACTGCCTTATGTCCTTAGCATGAAATTTTCCAAGAAGTTTTCCCTGCATGTCCTCAAGTTCATAGTAGGCTTCTCCTAATCTCTTACGAACTCTAGCCTTGAGAAAACTGGGTCCGAATTTTGCATTGTAGCCGGCCTCGAAATTGCTTTGTTTAAAATTCCGCCTAAACACCTCCTGGCCTTCCTTATAGACGACTTCTCGAGCTCTCAAATTATATTGCTTTTCATTCGTCAGATGCTGCTTCTGCCTAATTTCACTGGCTCTGTCGCGCACTACCTCAAGTGAATCCTTTTGGTTAAGATGTATAGTTCGATCCTCCAACAAGCTTAGCTTTCTTATCAGAGAGTAGGTCGAACCAGAAGTGATCATCTGCTGTCCAAATACCATATAATATGGACTGGTTCCTAAACTTGAGTGAATAGCTGACCGCAACGAGCAACATATATGTGAAAGAAATTCGTCCCAATCTTTTTGATCACTTTTAACATATGACCTAATAGCCGCGATGACCGACCTGTTAACCCGTTCTGACGAATTTCCCTGTGGGGCATGGACTGCGGTTAAAGCGTGGTTAACCCCGTAGCTCGCCAAAAGCTTTCGGAAACCTTCTGACCGAAATTGAGCTCCGTTGTCTGAGATAATAGTCTCGGGGACACCAAAGGTATGAAACAGATTAGACTCCAGATACTTTACTACCACGTTAGTGGTCATCTTCTTTACCGCATGCAGAAAAACAAACTTGGTGAAGTGATCCAGAACAATAAAAATGCCTATATTGCCGCTTCGCGATCGAGGGTATGGTCCTAGGAAATCAATATAAAGCTTTTGGAAAAATCTTTGGGACTCTGAAGGCTTGGCCAAGGGTGGCCTTAACGCCAGATTAGGGGCTTTTGAGGCCTTGCAAGTTTCACAGGCGCTAACATATCTTTTTACCTCCCCTACTAAACCTGGCCAAAAGTAATAACGACGGACTCTTTCAATAGTCTTGTGAATTCCTCCGTGAGACGACAAGGGCTGATCGTGAGCTTTCGCTAAGACTTCTCCAATAAGCCCCTTCGGAATCCACAATTTCCAATTGTAGCTGTCATGGACAGGCTCTCCAACTGAGTGCTCCGTTCGTCTGTACACCAGCCCATCGCAGACCTTAATGTCGGGAAATGTGCTGTTCATATCTTTAGCCCGTTCTACCAAATCCAAATATTCAGGTGACTTAAAATGCTCCGATCCCAAATCCACAATTAAACCATTTTGAAAATCTAAAGCAGCTAATTCGTCTTCATGTACCCTGGACAACACATCCGGAACTACATTTAGCTTTCCCCGTCTGTGCTCAATTTTAAACTTGTATGCCTGCAATTTTAGGGCCCATCTGGCCAAGCGAGAACTTAGGTCGGACTGCGACATGAGCCATTTTAAAGAGGCGTGGTCCGTTATGATAGTGAAATCCTGGCCTTCTACATATGCCCTGAAACTTTTTAAGCATACAATGGCTGCTAAGCATTCCTGCTCGGTCACAGAATAGTTTTGCTGAGCCTTGTTGAGTTTTTTGAAACGAATGCTATTGGACACTCATCTCCTTCAGGTGAAAGTTGTACTAGCACTCCTCCAACTCCGGTCTTGCTGGCATCGCAATGTATGTAGAAAGGCTCTGAAAAATCGGCACTTCTGAGGACAGGAGCTTGGCTTAATTTTTCCTTGAGCTCTTCAAACGACTTTAATGCTGCTTCAGTAAATACAAACTTCCGCTTTGGAGTAAGCAAATCCGTTAACGGCGATGTAATTGCAGCAAAGTTGCTTATGAATTTTCTATACCACCCGCATAGACCCAAGAAACTTCGTAACGCTTTGAGGGACTTGGGGATAGGAAAAGCGGTGATAGCGGAAATTTTTTCCGGATCCATTCGTACTCCACCGTCTCCCACAATATGACCCAAATATTTTACCCTCTTGGCACAAAATTTACTCTTTCCTATGTTTATGGTCAGACCAGCTCTTTTAATATGGTAAGCTACTTGTTTAAGGATTTCTAAATGCCGTTCGAAGGTAGCCGAAACTAAAAGTAAATCGTCCAAATAAACAAAAACTTCGTTTCGCAGCTCTGGTGGAATTACCCTGTCCATCAATTTGGACATGGTTTGTGTCGCATTGCACAGTCCAAACGGCATTGCTTTGAACTGGTACAGAGGTCTTCCGGGAACAGTGAATGCAGTTTTATCTCTTGATGCCTCATCTAAGGGGACTTGCCAGTAGGCATCCTTTAAGTCAAGACTTGTAATAAATTCAGCCTTCGGCAACCTGCTTAGAATTCCACTAATCTGGGGCAGCGGATACGCATCCTTTTCGGTCAACGCATTTATTTTCCTACTGTCCAGGCACAAGCGAAATTTCCCTGGCTTTTGTACAATCACTAAAGGTGATGACCAGGCACTCTCGGATTCTTCGATGACTCCTAACTTTAACATTCGGTCTACCTCAGCATATATTAATTTTTCCATTGCTGGCGAAACCGGATAGTGCCTTTGCTTCACGGGCTTAGCACTGCCTACATCTATCACATGAGTGATCAAATTGGTTTTTCCCAACCCTTTTTGAGTAAATGAAGGAAACAAGTTCACCACATTTGCCAGCTCCGTTCTCTGATCACTAGCAAGGTCATGCTCTACGGACTTTAGGTCCAGTTCGCATATGTTAGCCAATGTAGGAAGTAGATTGAACTTGCGCCAAAAGTCAATACCCAAATAAAGGTTTTGCTTCAGTGTTGGGACTATGTAAATGTCTAATTCTTCTGTTCTTTTGTCATAGCATACTGGAAGCCTCACTTTGCCAACTATTTCTTGTTTATTTCCATCTGCCGTGCTAACATTTGCTGCTATTTTCTTAAAGTTTATGCTACTTTGTAGAAATTCTTGAGCTAAATTCCCTCCTAGACAACTCACGGCTGCTCCTGAATCTAACAGACCCTTCACTAGTTGTTCCATCAGCTGCACAGCTACAAACGGTCGTGGATCAGCTTTTGGGTCTTCTAAAGCATTGATTTCTTTGATGTGACTCTGCAGCTGCTTCATTTCTGACCAGAATGTTTTCATCCTAGCTATGCTCCGAGAATCCGTCTGATGATCGTCTGTTCTACAAATTTCGGTCCCTACTTCAATTTCCTGCTCATCTCCTGGTAAGCACATGTGGTCATATGAGCTATTGAGAGAACTTGCAGATGTTTCTGTCTCTGCCTCGTACGTTTCTAAATCTGAATCTACGTCGTTTTCCTCATCGCCCTCGCTTTGACTTGCTGAATCATATCCTACTAAATCTACAAGGTCTGAGGATTTAACGCCATCTTCTAGACTTGCGATTCTGGGTGAGCAGGATTCGGGTTTGAGTTCTGAGCACGCGGAGCATTCTGTTTGTGTTGCTGCATCTGCGTGCTCCCGTGTAGGTTTTTTGCCAGACATTTGCTGCAATTCATTTTATACACGTTTGCTAACCCGCATCCATGACAAAACACCCGCTTCGCTTGCTTGCACTGCATATGTCGGTGACCTTCTTGACGGCAATTCCAACAAAATTCTATCGCACCTATTTCACACTCAACATCTACTTCACTATCAGATATCTGTCCAACTTCTACCAGATCATCCTGTATTTCCGCTATATCTCTTTTAAAGGGTATTCTTTTTGCGTACCCATGGGTGCGCTTAACGTCCTCTAAAAAGGATTCCCTTCGCCGACAAACTTCGCGAAGATGTGACACGCAGGTGATGTCTACGTTCAATATCTCGTGACGAATTTCAGGCCACAAGTTATTCTTAAGAATTCGAACCAGTTTGCTGTTCGATAAGGGCGTCTCCATCTTATCCAACAATGTGCAGATCTCGTCATAGAAGTGGTCAAAGGTTTCTTGCTCTTTCTGCTTTCTCTGCCTTATGAGCTCCTCTATGTCCCCATCGTCTCTATCATCTCGGAACTGCTGCCTTAGAGCTGCACAAAGTCCGTTCCAGTTTATATTTTTGACAGACTTGTGATGCCTCCAGAAGAATTCTTTGGCTTTTCCCTCGAATAAAGAGCTAATATTGCGGCACATGACCTCAAAGTTTCCCTCTAAAGTCTGGTTAGTAAGAGCTTCAACCCGATAAATAAAATTATCTATGGATAAACCTGTGCCGGAAAAAGTAAGCTTCCAACCATTCATTATGTGACCCACCTTATCCGGTCTTTGCGATAAGTCTGAGCCTGCACTTCCAACACAAACAAAAACTTCGTTTCGCAGCTCTGGTGGAATTACCCTGTCCATCAATTTGGACATGGTTTGTGTCGCATTGCACAGTCCAAACGGCATTGCTTTGAACTGGTACAGAGGTCTTCCGGGAACAGTGAATGCAGTTTTATCTCTTGATGCCTCATCTAAGGGGACTTGCCAGTAGGCATCCTTTAAGTCAAGACTTGTAATAAATTCAGCCTTCGGCAACCTGCTTAGAATTCCACTAATCTGGGGCAGCGGATACGCATCCTTTTCGGTCAACGCATTTATTTTCCTACTGTCCAGGCACAAGCGAAATTTCCCTGGCTTTTGTACAATCACTAAAGGTGATGACCAGGCACTCTCGGATTCTTCGATGACTCCTAACTTTAACATTCGGTCTACCTCAGCATATATTAATTTTTCCATTGCTGGCGAAACCGGATAGTGCCTTTGCTTCACGGGCTTAGCACTGCCTACATCTATCACATGAGTGATCAAATTGGTTTTTCCCAACCCTTTTTGAGTAAATGAAGGAAACAAGTTCACCACATTTGCCAGCTCCGTTCTCTGATCACTAGCAAGGTCATGCTCTACGGACTTTAGGTCCAGTTCGCATATGTTAGCCAATGTAGGAAGTAGATTGAACTTGCGCCAAAAGTCAATACCCAAATAAAGGTTTTGCTTCAGTGTTGGGACTATGTAAATGTCTAATTCTTCTGTTCTTTTGTCATAGCATACTGGAAGCCTCACTTTGCCAACTATTTCTTGTTTATTTCCATCTGCCGTGCTAACATTTGCTGCTATTTTCTTAAAGTTTATGCTACTTTGTAGAAATTCTTGAGCTAAATTCCCTCCTAGACAACTCACGGCTGCTCCTGAATCTAACAGACCCTTCACTAGTTGTTCCATCAGCTGCACAGCTACAAACGGTCGTGGATCAGCTTTTGGGTCTTCTAAAGCATTGATTTCTTTGATGTGACTCTGCAGCTGCTTCATTTCTGACCAGAATGTTTTCATCCTAGCTATGCTCCGAGAATCCGTCTGATGATCGTCTGTTCTACAAATTTCGGTCCCTACTTCAATTTCCTGCTCATCTCCTGGTAAGCACATGTGGTCATATGAGCTATTGAGAGAACTTGCAGATGTTTCTGTCTCTGCCTCGTACGTTTCTAAATCTGAATCTACGTCGTTTTCCTCATCGCCCTCGCTTTGACTTGCTGAATCATATCCTACTAAATCTACAAGGTCTGAGGATTTAACGCCATCTTCTAGACTTGCGATTCTGGGTGAGCAGGATTCGGGTTTGAGTTCTGAGCACGCGGAGCATTCTGTTTGTGTTGCTGCATCTGCGTGCTCCCGTGTAGGTTTTTTGCCAGACATTTGCTGCAATTCATTTTATACACGTTTGCTAACCCGCATCCATGACAAAACACCCGCTTCGCTTGCTTGCACTGCATATGTCGGTGACCTTCTTGACGGCAATTCCAACAAAATTCTATCGCACCTATTTCACACTCAACATCTACTTCACTATCAGATATCTGTCCAACTTCTACCAGATCATCCTGTATTTCCGCTATATCTCTTTTAAAGGGTATTCTTTTTGCGTACCCATGGGTGCGCTTAACGTCCTCTAAAAAGGATTCCCTTCGCCGACAAACTTCGCGAAGATGTGACACGCAGGTGATGTCTACGTTCAATATCTCGTGACGAATTTCAGGCCGCAAGTTATTCTTAAGAATTCGAACCAGTTTGCTGTTCGATAAGGGCGTCTCCATCTTATCCAACAATGTGCAGATCTCGTCATAGAAGTGGTCAAAGGTTTCTTGCTCTTTCTGCTTTCTCTGCCTTATGAGCTCCTCTATGTCCCCATCGTCTCTATCATCTCGGAACTGCTGCCTTAGAGCTGCACAAAGTCCGTTCCAGTTTATATTTTTGACAGACTTGTGATGCCTCCAGAAGAATTCTTTGGCTTTTCCCTCGAATAAAGAGCTAATATTGCGGCACATGACCTCAAAGTTTCCCTCTAAAGTCTGGTTAGTAAGAGCTTCAACCCGATAAATAAAATTATCTATGGATAAACCTGTGCCGGAAAAAGTAAGCTTCCAACCATTCATTATGTGACCCACCTTATCCGGTCTTTGCGATAAGTCTGAGCCTGCACTTCCAACACTTCTGCCCATCGAATCCTCTCTACCTCTTTGCGAATTATCATCGCGCAAAGTATGCATTTGCCTATCTTGATTGTGGATTGGTTCTTCTATGCCGGAGCCAATATTTAGGCGCTGAAAGCAGTTCTGCACATTTTTTTCTATCAATTGGGCCAATTTATCCGTCAAGGTGGTTAAGATTCGGTTTTCCATACTGTTCAGTTGATCTAGCCCTATAGGATTTGCCGTATTATTGGGAGTGGGAGTGGACGTACCCGCAATTTCAATTTCTGGTCCTGACTGTAAGCTAAGCTGGCTTTGGGATCTTGTGTTTAAACCAACTAACGAACTTCTTTCTATCAGCTTGCTAATGTACACGGTAGCACAGTTGGGACAAGTTGTTTTCGCCATGAAATGGGTTTTAATGCAAAGCTTGTGAAAACTATGCCCACAAACTGTTTTGTAGACATCCCCTTCGCTTTTAATCACCGTTTTGCACAGCGTGCAAGTGATTTTGCCACCAGCTTCATCATCAGTATTATCAAGCCCCATTCTGATGCAATTAAAAAATGGTTAAATAATAAATGATAAAATATAAGGTCACAATAAATCAATGAGGTCACAAAAAAAATTTAAAAAAAATAAATAAGATTGTTTTATATAAATAATTATTAAAAATTCCAAACAAATAAATAAATCAAAATTAAAACCGTTAAACTCAATGCATGACTTTAGCCCTAAAACATTTGCATATCTGAAAGAATGTGTCTTTAAAAGTTTTAGAAAAGAATATGCTATTTTTTATGCGGTTGTTAAGGTTCGCAAACCTATGTACAAACTCCGCCATCCGACAAAAGCATTCTACGATGAACTCTTCATTTTTTTTATCTAGAGTGCTGGTATGATAAAATTCTGAAATAATTGTCAAAATTCCAGGTTATCTGAAAATAATGAAGTGGCCATCGTTCGTGCATCAGACAACTAATATGACCTGGTTTAAACCTGAGCCTGGGCGTTATGTTTTAAATTCCAAGAGTCAATATAAATTTGTCTGAATACACCTTAAGGCAAACCTTGAATTGACTATGATATGGTCAGAAGATCAATCGAAATTTTCTCTACTCTGTATTCCAAAACTACCATATTCAATTCTAGGTTTGGGAAAAATGAAAATGAAATAAAGAAATTGTTTGACTGTACGTTGGTGAGTCTCATAGTTTTAAAAATAAATTTTCCGCCATTGAGCCCCACGTTGGGCGCCATTATAAGTGATGATGTTTAAATTTTTTTTGGGTCATGCCAAGCAATGATCCCCGGGCTGATGTTGCTTAGGCCTAGCAGCAGCGCACGCTATAAATTGCCGGCTAGAACTCGTCGCTTGGGTGTGAAGGTCTGCTGCTGCTATCCTGCCCTTTTCTTACCCATCACCTCTCTTATAAAATTAGCGTGCTTGCGACACCAAAAGTCCGATCTAGACATGAAGAACACCTAGACACGCACTTAACAACCGGACAGAGAAACGACAGACAAACAAAAAGTATTGCACATTCCCTCAGATGTGTTGCAGCCACGGATGTTGTTGTGACTGCATAGCCCACCCTGCCTGTGATCATCTTCTCCTAAAAGTATATTGTTCTTGATGACCCCTTTTACAAATGTTTTAAAACCTAAGACAGCACTGAGTTTAACATAAATAAAGTCTACTCACTAAACATTATAATATTTATTCTTTAAAACCTAAAAAAAATACAGAAACATAAAAGTACTTCAATTTGATGGGACATTAATATCTAACGCAAAACCTAACACAAATTTTCTCTAACAATTAGATTAAAGCTTAAAGCTCTCGCAGCGCAGCTGCACTTCAAAACGTAAACAAACTAAGCTATTGCGCTCGAAAGTGCATCTGTGAAGTTGTTGTTGCTTTAGCTTGCGAGCGACCTCAACCGAGCGATACTTTAACAGGCGCGCATGCGCCGAAGCAATCTCGCTTGTGCGAAACTGCGCTCAAAAGAAGCGCTTATAGGCGCGGGGTGAGGGCATGCGGATAGCTCTCGGCCGTTCTGTTTTAGAGTTCTTTTGTGTTTTGATTTTACTTGGGGTCTAGCATAGGGCCGCCTTACTTTGTTTTTGTATGAAAAAAAGACTTACATTCTTTATTGCGATCCCCGATGAAAGCGCTTCCAGTCGAGTTCCGCTGTAAATCTGTTTGGGAAGAAATAAAGATGTAAAGGTCAAATGCCCTAATTTGCCATGCCACACAAAGTGCAACCTAAACTCAGAACCGAGAAAGTCGACAGCTTAATTTCTCTTTGTTATTCGCGCATAAGCGCCTTTAGCTGGACTTTCTCACGCTAGCAAAAAAAATTATCTATTCTAAGACATTACTAAAAAAAAATATCAATAAATTAAATCTACTTAAAACTAAAAGCGATCGCCTCTTCCGACGACGCTGAGTCTGTGACTGCCGGCCCTTTTTGTTTATTTTTCGGGCGGCGACGCTGATGCTGCGCAGGCCGAGCCTCTGTGTTTGTTTTGGGTGGCGATGCTTTGGCGCTATTTACTGTGGCAATTTGTGGCTTTGGCAATTGGCGAGTTGTGGGGGTATTAAATAAAACTGTGGCAATTTGAGCCACCCCTTGGCGAAGAACGAGGTTGATAGTGCCTCCGAATACTCTCGGCGCCGCCAGCTGTAGAACTCGGTTCGATGCAAGTTGAACTTGAAAATTCTTATTCCTTTGATGACAAGTTAGACGAACTGCAATTTAATTTTCAATTATTTTGCTGTCTTACTACCTTCCCGGGACTGTCTTACCCAAAGGCTTTGCCCTCTCACCGGACTGATTTCTACTGAGCCCAAGATCCGTTGAAATTATTATAAAAAGATCACTACAAAACAAAGAAAACTATAACTTTGACTGATTTTTAACCGGGCGGACAATTTTCCGCTTACCGCACTTTGCACTGCCACTATGAAATCACTTTTGTGAGGCTTGGGCCTGCGGTGCGCAGCTTTTATAGGGACGCCGCTTGACCCATTTCCCCACATCAGAGGGAGAAAGCCTATCATCCCTTTCACTGGTCTAAATGCCATGGGGTGTTTGCCCACTCATACTTTGATCCTCAATCTCGCGATCTCCACAAGAGCGGGGATAGGCGCTCAGCAAATTCCCGCGCTTGATGGCTATGTTGCTAAGCGTCGCCCATATGTTGCCAACGCTTAGACACATGCTTCGGGAACATTTCCCTTAGCAACATTTGCATCTACATCTACACAAGCGCCCATTACAAGTCCTTGAGATTCCTTAAATTGTGGTATATAACACATTACTGTAAAAATGCACGTTTAAAAGTTATTAAGAAACGAAAATAGCCACTTTTGCCAGGTCAAAACAACTTACGCAGCCCAAGCATTGAATTTAGTATTAGGGTCAGGGAATCGTTAAAATTGTTTTAAACTGTTCCATTATACAACTCTATAAATAAATAAATAAAAAACAAGTAAATAAATAAATAAATAAATAAATAAATAAATAAATAAATAAATAAATAAATAAATAAATAAATAAATAAATAAATAAATAAATAAATAAATAAATAAATAAATAAATAAATAAATAAATAAATAAATAAATAAATAAATAAATAAATAAATAAATAAATAAATAAATAAATAAATAAATAAATAAATAAATAAATAAATAAATAAATAAATAAATAAATAAATAAATAATAAATAAATAAATAAATAAATAAATAAATAAATAAATAAATAAATAAATAAATAAATAAATAAATAAATAAATAAATAAATAAATAAATAAATAAATAAATAAATAAATAAATAAATAAATAAATAAATAAATAAATAAATAAATAAATAAATAAATAAATAAGTAAATAAATAAATAAATTAATTAATTAATTAATTAATTAATTAATAAATAAATAAATAAATAAATAAATAAATTAATAAATAAATAAATAAATAAACAAATAAATCCCCGTGCTGAACCCTCCTCGAGGGTGCCGACTGGTACTGACGCTACAGTGCCTAATCTTAGGTGGCGTTCAGCTAAGATTAGGGGTCAGAACTGTGTGCTCTGGTTTTTTTAATAGCCAAGCCATATGGGGACGACTCCTAGTCATGGTATTGGGGTACTTTGACTATGGTCAAAACAAAAACTTCTGATATCAAACAAAAACACCTCTTAACGAGGTATAAAAATATTGACGATCGCACCTTCAACGTACATAAGTTCTGATATCAACTTTTGTGACGAAAAATGATTTTAGATGCGACTAAATAAGTACGCTACCTAAAATTTATTTATTCGCCACGCTACAACAGAAAACTTTCGTGTAGATATTAAATATTTGCTAAAGCGGGCCGAACGAGTAAATTTCAAATAAAGAGAAAATACGGCATATTTTACAGAACTACTACGGTAAAGGCAAAAATGCATCTGAAGCCGCCAATAAAATTTGTGCAGTTTATGGACCCGATACAGTTTCCATTTCCACCACACGACGATGGTTTCAACGTATTCGTTCTGGTGTAAAGGTGTTCGAAGATGCGCCACGCTCCGGAAGGCCTGTCGTCGAAAATGGCGATAAATTCGCTGAATTGGTTGAAAGAGACCGGCATAGTAGCAGCCGTAGCATCGGTCAAGAGCTGGGCATGAGTCATCAAACCGTTATAAACCATTTGAAGAAGCTTGGAGTCACTAAGAAGCTCGATGTATGGGTGCCATACGAATTGACGCAAAAAAACATATTTGACCGTATCGACGCATGCGAATCGCTTCTAAATCGCAACAAAATCGATCCATTTTTGAAGCGTATGGAGACTGGCGATGAAAAGTGGGTCACCTACGATAACGTAAGGCGCAAACGATCGTGGTCGAAAAGCAGTGAAGCGGCCCAGACGGTGGCCAAGCCTGGATTGACGGCCAGAAAGGTTCTTCTGTGTGTTTGTTGGGATTGGCAGGGAATAATCCACTATGAGCTGCTCCGCTATGGCCAAACGCTCAATTCGGACCTGTACTGCAAACAACTGGACCGCTTGAAGGCAGCACTCATGCAAAAGAGGCCATCTTTGATCAACAGATGCCGAATTGTCTTTCACTAGGACAACGCCAGGCCACACACAGCTTTAGGGATGCGCCAGAAGCTCCGAGAGCTCGGATGGGAGGTTCTTTTGCATCCACCGTATAGTCCGGATCTCGCACCAAGTGATTACCACCTGTTTCTGTCCATGGCGAACGCGCTTGGTAGTCTGAAGTTGGCCACAAGAGAGTCCTGTGAAAATTGGCTCTCCGAGTTTTTTGCGGGCTTCTATGAGAGGGGCATTATGAAGTTGTCATCTCGTTGGGAACGCGTTATCGAACAAAACGGCGCATATTTGACTTGAATCGCATTATTGTAAAAAATTTTATGAACAATTGAAAATTCAATAAAAATACCGCAAGACTTTTTTGACAACATAATATAATACAAGACTTTTTGCACCTACACCACACAATTTGACAACAGACAATTAAAAATACATGCTGGTCAAAATACCAATAGTCTAGATACATAAAGTAAAACTAATTAGTTGCTAAGTTGGATAGTATTATGGATTTAAAGCAGCGGTCGGCACACACATACAATAACGTTTTGTTTAATATTTGTATGAGTAAATTGCACTGCGCAGATCATCAGAGTGAGTGTGCAGACCGCTGTTCTACAGTATACGTGAGCGAGCAGCGGCTGGGCAGAACAAAACCCTATGCTCACTTAATAGGGCGCTGCCGACCGCTGATTTAAAGATAGGCAGTGAGTCGGTTGTAGATATAAGGTGATAAAGTCTATTATAATCATTGCAGAGTACTCTAATAGTTCATGCATTGCATAATTAGAGATACAATGTTTTAAAACTAGAGGACTATAGTTTCTAGTGAATCTATTTGGCACATTAAAACGCAGGCGACCCAGTAACTCGGGACTCTCCACTTCACCATGAATAAGATTCCTAATAAACGTAATACCAAAGCATAGTTCTACGGTTAAGTAATGATGGTAAGTTAATTATAAGTAGTCTACTAGGGTTGGATGGCAGTATTAAGCTTGTATCCCAGTTAAGACCCCGTAAGGCAACTCTTAAAAAGTTTTTTTGGAGTTATGGTGAGGTAATGTTGGGGCTAATGCGGTGTAAAGGTAAGGTTGCGGTGTAAAGGTAAGTGTTTGTGCCTACGCGAATGTAAGCACACAGACGGGTCTACCGAGGAACAGTGATAATTCGCACTGTCGGCACGGAGACGCTTTGGAGTTACGCGGCCTCTTTCCGGAGGTCAGAAAGTAAGACTGCGGAGTTATAAGATGGGATGATAACTGATTTATTGTAAAGTTGGTACATGCTTTTATACTAATTGGAGATGCGGAAATTAAGTATAAAGAATAGTGAAATGGGTTGTATTCTGGAGTAGGTCAGTATGTTTTGATTATGGTCGCGGTTAGCGTAGTTGGATCGGCTGACACTGCAGAATGTGCTGACCGCTTGGCGGGTCTTGACTCTATAAAATTTGCTGATCAGTACTTATTACCAGCCGTGGGTGCAACTGGGCGACTGGTACTGTTACCAATTTGGATACTGCTTGATTTGTTGGTGTTGGTCATGTTTAGCAACATTGTGTATGAACATTCTCCCCCCATTGAGGGGTACCCTCAATTAAGGCGTGAAGTCGGTTAGCAGCTAACAAATCAATGAATGCGAGGTATCTCTGTTGAGGCTCAAGCTTCTGAGTAACGTCCTTCCACTCTTCTGCTGGATGCTCCAATGGTTTTGGTTTCATCAACAATTCAGACGTCTTGTAGTTTAAAGGTTGATGAGTTAATTCGTTTGATTGTTTTCAGGGATGGTGTGAGTACAACCTTTTAAATCTGAACTGCCTTAAATGCAACGTTATGACTTTTTATAGGGGTACTCCTACGTTTATTAGTTATTCTCTTCAAAATACACCACTCGACCGTATATATTCAATTAACGATTTAGGTGTTCTTCTCGACCCAAAACTTAAATTTGATTGCCACATAATGGCCACTGTCAATAAAGCTATGAGTGTTTTTGGGTTTATAAAGCGTTGGTCAAAAGAATTTGATGACCCTTATACAACCATTGTTCTTCAGTTTGGAGTCCACAATATCAAGTGCACATCGACCGTACTGAGTCGGCGCAAAAAAAATTTCTTCTTTTTGCCCTTCGTAGTTTGAACTGGGATCAAAACGTAAGGCTTCCTTCCTACCAGAGTAGATTACTATTGCTTAATTTACCTACACTTGAAAACCGTAGAATAATGCTTGGTACTATTTTTATGCATAATCTTATAAGAGGTGATATTGATTCTGTAGAACTGGTAAACCGTTTAACTTTTAATGTTCCCGTTAGACTAACACGAAATTATTACCCTCTTAATTTGCCTCAATGTACATCAAATTTTACTCTGCATGAGCCCTTTCTTGTTCTATGTAAAAATTATAACAATCTTTATCATTTAATTTGCACTTCAACATCTATCCCCGTATTAAAAACTAAAATTTTATCTCATTTGCTTCAATCTTAGTTGTAGTATTTGTAGTATTTGTTTCATGTATTTTCCTCGCGAACTCGCATTTTTGCCCTAATTGATAAAGGGTCCCGCGCGTAACAAGCACGTGCTTGGTATCGTTGGGCCACTTGTTTGTACTGCTCGTAGTGCATCAACGTCCATCAAATTCAAAACTCAGTCGAACCAGAAAGGGTGATGGAAAACGAATCGAGTAAATGGGAACACGAACAACTCAGACGAGTTTATTCGAATCCATTCGAATTCTTACATGACGTCATAAGGGCAAAATGGAAAATGAAATTTGTTTTGAAATACATATATATTTGGCTTTTTGTCTTTTTTTAAAATTACAAAGCTACCTTTAGTTATAGCTCGCCACAGAAACCAACCATGCCATTTGTTCAAGAAGAACACTTTTTATAATAAATCTAATACTTTACGAGTTCGGTACATGTCAATATGTTAATTGATCTAGAGCCGTAAATAACGATCTGTAACTCAAACCCTACAAAGGTGCAGTGCTAACACTTGTAATCTTAAGTACAGGCCACTTGAGCCTGACCATATATATAGTTCTCACACTGCACAAAGGGTCGCCTTGCAGGAGACCGTTGATAAGGCTCCCGCTCAGGCAAACAGATGTGGTCTCTGCGTAGACCATAGATAAGTATATCATATGAATTTTATGTTAGTTAAGTAAGCGAAGACTTAGAAAAATAAAATCAGTTTTTATACAGAACTCAAACGTGAAGGTTGTTTTCCTTACATTTGGACGTTTATGCACTATGATCAGTACAAACAAGTGGCCCTTACGACACCAAGCAAAGCTTGTTACGTGCGGAGCCCTAAACCGTTTTGGGCAAGTAAGCGGAATCGCGGATATGGAAAAAATACGATCTAAGAATATTAATAAATAAACTAAACTAAACTAAACAATAGACAGTTTAAAATACATGCTCACAAAGAATTTACAAATTATTTGAAGACAGAAATTACATAAGTTTATTATAATTAGTAGCATTAGGGGTATCAAACAGTAAGACGTGGCACAGTGAATTATAGTCGTCACACAGAACACGAAAAGGATCATGCAGGGCATAATTAGATCTACATATTGGCAGGGCCAACGGACGAAAACGGCGAACTGTTCTACAGGGTACATTCCAGTTAAGTGAACTAAGAAGGAAAGGGGAGTCGACATCACCATTAATAAGTTTGTGACATGACACTTTCTACGATGGTAGAGGGTTGGTAAGTCGAGCAGGCGCAACCTCGCAAGATAAGAGGGCAATCGACTACCTGGGTCCCAGTTTAATCCCCTCAGAGCAAAAAGAAGGAATTGTTTTTGGACAGACTCTAACATATTTTGGTAGCAGCTAATTTGAGGAGACCATATACAAGAGCAATATTCCATAGACGGACGAACAAGAGAAACAAACAAAAGCTTTGTTGTGTAAGGATCATCGAACTCCCTTGACCAACGTTTCATAAATGCAAGAAGACTTCTGGCTTTATTAGATATAGTAGATATATGGTCTTTAAAACTAAGTTTATGATCAAATAAAACACCAAGATCCTGAACTGAAAAAATTCGTTCAAGGGCGTTATTTCCAATAGAATAAGAAAACAGAGATGGATTACAACGATAAAAGGTCATAAAGTTACATTTAGAATAGTTTAAATTTAACATGTTAATCATGCACAACGTATACAAACAGTCAAGATCTAATTGAAGGTCATTATATGAGCTAGGTAAACACATGGACAAACATAGCTTGACATCATCTGCATACATTAATGCGGTAGACGATTTTATAACATTAGGTAAATCATTAATCATTAAGCCGAAGAGTAAAGGACCCAGGTGGCTACCCTGTGGCACTCCAGAAGTAACATTAATTATTTTGGAAATTCTATTGTTAAAACAGACCATTTGAGTTCTATTAGAAAGGTAGGAAAGTATCCAGTCAAGTAGGTTTGGAGGAAACCCTAAAAGGGACAATTTATAAATAAGAAGTTTATGGTTCACAGAATCAAAAGCTTTAGAAAAATCGGTATAAATCACATCCGTTTGATGATGTGTCAGGAAGCCTCTAGTAATTAAAGATGTAAATTCAAGTAGGTTTGTAGAAGTAGAGCGACGCCTAGTGAAGCCATGTTGACACGGTGAAATAATAGACCGGCAATGATGCTGCAACTGACAGGTAATAATTTTTTCGAAAAGTTTAGGAATTGCACTGAGTTTAGCAATACCACGATAATTTGAGATATCGGACTTGTTCCCTTTTTTAAACAATGGAACAATAAATGATTCCTTCCATATGTATGGAAATCTTCCTTGACTTAGCGACAAATTAAATATTAATGTTAAGGGATAAGCTAGATAGGACGAACAATTCCTCAGTATACAACTTGGTATTTTGTCAGGACCCGGTGAAAAAGAGAGCTTAAGAGTATCAAGACTCTGAAGAACATCAGATGAAGAACATTATAACAGGAATCCCTTTCATTTTGGTCATTTGAGCCTTTGATTCCTTGCGGAACAATTGGCCAGACTACTCTGCAGTTTTCCCCCACCAGTGGTAAGAGACTCAGAGATATTCTGCACCTTAAAGATTCTGTCAAGTGCTAGACACTTGCAGCTACAGGTTGCAAACAGATTCACACGATAGTTTTCCCCCACCAGAGGTAAGAGACAAAAGTGTTGAACAAAATAAAAGCAAAAAGACAAGCAAAGAGTCTTTTTTGTTTTTAAGCACCTTAAAGATTCTGTTTTTTTAATCAGCTACAGGTTGCTAAAGTCAGTAGGGCGTATCCGAGGCCTTAACATCGGATTAATATATAGAGAAATATAGTGATTTATATATTAAAACCAATAAGTTGGTAAGGCGTGTCCGTGGCAAAACAGCGGATATACATAAAAAACAAGAGAGAACGCTATAGTCGGGTGCCCCGACAATCAGATACCCGTTACTTAGGTAAAGGGAGTGCGAGGGAGATGGAGATAGAAACTTTGAACACGCATAACTTTTTAACGAATGGTCCGATTTGAAAAATTTCTTCTACATTTCGATAGGTATTGATAAACACAATAAAACTGCATTTTTACTTTTCCGAAATATTGAAATTTTTAAAATCGTATATAAGCGATTGTGGGCGTTAGAGGGGGCGTGGCACCTTTTTTAAACAAACTTGCGCTGCGTAGGAACTCCTAGAATCTGCATGCAAAATGCCAATCTTCTAGCTTTTATAGTTTCCGAGATCTCAGCGTTTATACGGACAGACAGACAGACGGACAGACGGACATGGCTAGATCGACTCGGCTAGTGATCCTGATCAAGAATATATATACTTTATGGGGTCGGAAACGCTTCCTTCTCCCTGTTACATACTTTTGCACGAATGCAATATACCCTTTTACTCCACGAGTAACGGGTATAAATATAAACATTTTGTGAAAAGTGCATAAAAAAAACAAGTGCCCACAAAATAACATTTGTGATAAGTGCCTAATTACAAATGCAATTCTCTTGCATTGGAAAAAGAAAAAATCCACAAGGGAAATAAAATTGCGCAAAATCCAAAAATTTGTAAAAATAAGGGTGAAAAGTGCCCATAAAGGCTAAAAGCCATAGAGCTAAGCAAAATAAAGTGCCTACAGTGCTGAAAAAGCATTACAAATTACAAAAACCTGCTTACAAAATAACATTGTTTGCGCACTTTCCGCTTTTTTAAAGAAATTTGTTGAATAGTGTAAGGCGGGAGCGGGAGCGCAATAAAGCTTTAATCGCGCTCGCGAATTCGCCCCGTCTCTCGGCCCTTCGTTAAATTAGGCTTAAGCGTTTTATATTGAAATTAAAGAGTTAGTTGTTATATGAATCTCATTGCGCAAACTCCCTTTCGTCGTCGTCAAAATAAAATATCAAATTTCCCTGCAATCACAAGTTTTCGCGTTATAATACAAAATAGTATTAAATTTTCATGGTGACCCCGACGTGATTAGCAGTGGAACTCGAGTGTTCTTTTTTTTGGTGAAACAAACAAATTAAGAACAAATAAAATCGCGCCGGCTTTTTACAACATTAAAGTGATCTGTTGCTGCCGATTCAATTCGTCGTTGCTGCCGCCAAATCAAATTGTTGCTGCCAATTTAATTGTTGGAAGTTTGAAGCTGAAGGTTTCTTCGATTCCCATTGCCGCTGCTGTTCTCAATCGCCGTTAGCTGGACCAGTGTAGTGGCTGTTGCCGCTGTTAATCCGCTTCCCTGCCTACTTTAAT
Source organism: Drosophila lutescens (assembly GCA_037075285.1). Taxonomy (NCBI): domain Eukaryota; kingdom Metazoa; phylum Arthropoda; class Insecta; order Diptera; family Drosophilidae; genus Drosophila; species Drosophila lutescens. The sequence goes on along the minus strand of JBAMCF010000523.1, from coordinate 112,393 downwards.
TCGTCGTTGCTGCCGCTGGAAAATTTTGGCCGCTGCAGTTTTTCAATCGCCGTTATCGCCAAATTCACCGGAAGGAAGGCATATGGATTCGAAGAGGGAAGTTACCGACGGATGTGAATCGTCCCACCAGGTATAGAGTGCTAAAAGTTGAAAGTTAATCTGTGGCGTGTCGTAAATTGTGTTTTGGCCCATCTTTCAACTTTTTGCATTCGTGTGAAAAATTCGGTAGATAGCGAGCATTTTAACCAAGAAATAAATAAAACTTGCATGCACTAACGATTATAATTCTGATACATACATACATACATATATACATATTTCGAATTATACATACATAAGTGAATCGCTTTGGACCAAAATCAAATAAATATTTGTCGGCATCCTGGTTGTTTAAAAAATAAAATTCCCCCATTTCTCGTCGTAGTGAACACCAATTATAGCTTTGCAAAAATTAAAAGGTTTACCCTTTTAGTTGAGAATTGTGAAAATTTCTAATTCGGGAATTAAATTCCCGGCAAATTTTCTGCCGCGCATTTTCCTCAAATTTCCCTCGCTTTTTGCAATTTCCCGCGCTTTTAAGCGTCAGGTTTATATATTCGTTGCCCTTAGTTATCGGTCAGTGCATCATTCTCCGTTAGCATTGCGTTGAGCACCGCCAGCCGTACACACATACACACACACACAGACAGCGCAGCCCGTTCTTTCGAGTTCTCTTTCGTCGTTTTCGTTTTCGATCGCTGGAACGGTGCAAGCGTTGCCGCTGCCTAAACGCTTGTTCGTTTTTTGGGGTTTTAGCTTGGCGTGTGCTCCCCTACACTACGTGCGCTCGGCATATTATAATTATTGAATTATTATAATAAATTAGGATTCCTTAAATTAATTCCTCAATTCATTTAAATAACTCCCCTATTTTTAAATTCAATAAATTTAAAACCAAATTTTTTGTATACATTTACATACATATAATTTAAAAAAAAAAACTAAAATAAATTAAATTTAAAACTCTTCGATACCAAAACAAAACAAGAAAGGAAGCTAGCTTCGGCAAGCCGAAGCTTATATACCCTTGCAGATCATTCCTTTTAATTTACAAATCGCAAAAATGTTAAATTTCCTATTATTTCTCTTATTTCAGATCGTTCCTATGGCAGCTATATGATACAGTAGTTCGATTTTGATAAAATTAAAATCGAAATTCGGAAATATTTAAAAAGAGTCATATCCCAGAGTAGAAGTGAATACAATAAAAACCAACGGAGCAATAATTTATTTCCTATTATATTCCCATTAATTTTCCGATCGTTCCTATGGCAGCTATATGATATAGTCGTCCGATTTTGATAAAATTTTTTTCGAAATTCATAAATAATTAAAAACTAATATTCCCAAGATTAGAAGGTAATACTTCAAAAAACACCGAAGCTAGAATTTTTTTAACGTTTTTTTTCCGATCCTTCCTATGGGAGCTATAGGATATAGTTGTCCGATCCGGTCGGTTCCGACTTATATACTACCTGCAAAAGAAAGAAGACTTTTGGGAAAGTTTCATCCCGATAGCTTAAAAACTGAGAGACTAGTTTGCGTAGAAACAGACAGACGGACAGACGGACAGACGGACGGACAGACGGACATGGCTAGATCGACTCGTCTAGTGATGCTGATCAAGAATATATATACATTATGGGGTCGGAAACGTCTCCTTCACTGCGTTGCAAACTTCTGACTGAAATCATAATACCCTCTGCAAGGGTATAAAAAATGCCAAAATCAGAAAGTAACAACAAGGACATCGAAGAGTTGAAAAACCAACGAGATGGATATATGAGGAGTATAGAGCGAACGCAAAGATGTTTAAATGAGGGTTGATTCTCTTTAAATACGCTTGAGTTAGAATGTCGATTAGAAATCCTTAATACGCACATTGAAAATGCTTCGCCTATACAAAATAAAATTGAAGCGAATGATGGAGATGATGTGTACCGCGAAGAGTTAGAAGAGACTGCGATAATAGCAAAATCGTTGCTAATTTCCCTAATTGCGGAAACAAAGCTTAAGAGCGTTGATAATTCGGCTCCGCCGGCAACGCGCACACCCCAATGCCGTTTGCCGAGCGTCGCTCTTCCAACCTTTAGCGGAAAACATTCCGAATTTAAAAATTTTATAAGCCTTTTCGAAACTTTTGTTGACAAAGATGACACGCTGCACGATATCGAAAAATTTAACCATCTAATATCGTGTTTGGCTGGAGACGCGCTAGGAACAGTCAGGGCATTCCAAGTTACAGCGAATAATTATCCAAAAGCCCTGGCTAGCCTAAGGCGGGTGTACGATAATGATTGTTTAATTTTCTTTGACAATATATCGACACTGTTTAATCTGCCAAAGATTTCCCAGCCATCAGCTACAGCCTTGAGAAACCTGATCGACACAGTCACAGCGCTGTACGATTCTCTTTTGTCCATTGGGGATGACAAACGTATTACGAATGCCATCCTCATCCATCTAGTAATGGGCAAAGTCGATGCAGGAACAAAAAGAAAATGGGAAGAACAGTTGGATTATACTTCGCTTCCTCTTTGGAGCGAGTGTGAGTCGGCCCTGAACAAGCGCTATCAGCATATAGTTGCCGAAGAAGCGTGTAAGCCAAAAATTGTTCAGCAGAGCCAGGCTTATCCTAAGAAGAATGGAAATAGGAGTTTTTCGTTTGTTGCTGCCATGGACGACCCCGAAGTATGTGTGTTTTGCAACTCAGCAGAACATCAAGTAGGAAATTGCACTGCTTTTGCTGCCCTAACAGTTCAGCAAAGATTCGATTTCGCAAAAAAGGCTCCCTTATGCATTAACTGCCTCCGAAAGGGCCACACGGTAAAAAGATGCAAATCGAAAAGATGCAGGGTGTGTAAGTCCTCACACCACACATTGCTGCACATTTACTCACCATCAAATCTCGCGTTGCCAGCTCCTCCTCAGCCCACGCTCTTGCAGAATACTCCATCCACTTCGCATGTTTTGCATGCGACTGCATCGGATAGAGTTATTCTTGCCACAGCCATCGTGAGCGTCCAAACAAAAGTGGCGAATTAGTTTTGGCTCGAGCGTTGCTCGATTCTGGTTCACAAGTAAATTTTGTGACCGATGAGCTCGCTCAGAGACTTCAGATTAAGAGAGAGGACGTGTGTTTGAGCTTGCGGGGCATTGGTGGAACTAATGCTCAAGCAACCAAGAAAATTCACACGATAGTCAAGTCGCGAGTGGGTAGCAGTCAATTGTCGTCCGAATTTTACGTACTAAAAATATTTCTGGTTATCATCCGGATCAAACGGTGAACACCAGCGGCTGGAGGGTGCCTGAAAATATTCAGTTGGCAGATCCATTCTTCTTCAAGCCCCAAAAAATAGATATGCTTATAGGCGCAGACTCGTTCTTTGAACTATTGTCAGTCGGCCAGATAAAGCAAGGGCCTGAGTTTCCCATTTTGCAAAAAACAGTTCTCGGCTGGATAGTGTCAGGGAGATGTGCCTCAGAAAAAATAAGAAATACGGAAAAGTTGGTACATCTCAGCTGCCAGGAAGAAGTGTTGGAGTCAATCGACACAACCCTGCAGAAATTTTGGTCTGTGGAGGACTTGCCGCCCAAGGCCAAGGTCCATACTCCTGAGCAGCAACTTTGTGAGCAACACTTTGAGAAAAATACTCAAAGATTGTCGTCCGGGAGATTTTCGGTTCGTCTGCCGTTCAAATCTGACCCAAACACTCTTGGTTCATCATATGAAGTTGCGAAACGTAGATTTTTGTCGCTTGAAAGAAGATTATCCAAAGATCCTTCTTTAAAAAAGATGTATCTGGAATTCATGGAAGAATATGAAGCGATGGGCCATATGTCTTCCACTAACAATAAAATTCCAGACAGTCCGCACTATTTCATTCCGCACCAATGCGTGCTGCGACCTCAAAGCACCTCGACAAAGTTGAGAGTGGTATTCGACGCCTCGAGCCGTACATCGACGCAGGTCGCGTTGAATGACATCTTGATGGTTGGCCCCACCATTCAAGAGGAGCTGTATTCGACCCTGCTTCGATTCAGACTGCACAAGTTTGCGCTTGCAGCAGACGTAAAAAAGATGTATCGTCAAGTAATGGTTGACGAAGCTGACCGAAACTTTCAGCTCATAGTGTGGATACGAGATCCATCTGAGTCTCTAAAAATCTTCAAGCTGAACACCGTGACTTATGGAACTTCGCCAGCCCCCTATCTGGCGATTCAGTGTTTAATGCGGCTTGGAGAGATCGCGCAGGATTCGTGTCCAAAAGCCGCCAAGGTCATTCAGAATGACTTTGATGTTGACGATTTGTTGACGAAGTTTCTCAGGTATTGCAAGAGGCAGGATTTGAATTGGCAAGTGGTTTTCTAACTGCCCAGAGTTGTCCGCATCTGAAAGCGCTGTCATGCCGTTAACGGCAGACTCAGACGTAACTAAAACCCTTGGCGTGGTTTGGTTGCCGGGTAAAGATTACTTTCAATTTCGGTTGGATGACTCTTTCCTGGATCTTCGTGCGACAAAACGAAACATACTGTCGGTGACTGCCCGACTTTTCGATCCGCTTGGCCTATTGTGCCCTCTAGTGACTAGGGCAAAAATGTTGTTACAGGAACTGTGGCTTCGAAAGTTAGACTGGGACGAGTCGCTGCCGATGCAACTGCAGACATCTTGGGAAGCCTTTAAGGGAACGCTGTTGCAGCTGCCCAAGATCAAGGTATCGCGATTCGTTCATACAGACGCCAAAGTCCCGGCAGAAATACATGGTTTCGCTGACGCTTCCATGCGAGCATATGGAGCGTGCATTTACGTTCGCACTAGTACCGCTGAAGGTTTAAAAGTATCTTTATTAACAGCAAAATCCAAAGTAGCTCCCCTCAAGACGAAAACTTTGCCCCGCCTTGAGTTGTGCGCAGCTCACCTTCTCGCGGATCTTTATAATCGTGTAAGACCATTGCTTAATTTTCCGATCACAAAGGTGTTCTTATGGACGGACTCGGAAATCACTCTGCATTAGATCAAAACGCATCCGTCGTCGTTGTCGGTTTTCGTCTCAAACCGAGTTGCAGAGATCCAAGAGTGGTCGGAAAAAGCAATTTGGCGACATGTCCCCACGAAAGTAAACCCAGCGGACATCGTGTCACGGGGATGTGACGTGGAGGAACTCACAGCTTCCATTTGGTTCGCTGGGCCGTCGTTTTTACTCGATGCAGAAAAAGATTGGCCTGTGAATCGACACTTCGAAATACCTGCTGACGTCGTGTCGATGGAATTACGCAAATCAGCATTGGCGCTTGTGGTTTTCCCAGAGCCCAATTATGTGCTTCAGAAAATAGAATCCTTTTCGTCGCACATAAGGCTTCTAAGGGTTTTCGTGTGGGTCTTTCGGTTTATTCAAAGGTGCAAAAAAGTGTCGCAGCCCTTTGAAAAAAGTATTACTCCAAGAGAACTGAATTTTGCGTTCGAGAAAGTAGTGGAAGTGATCCAATCTCACGAGTTCAGTGACGACATAGGCAAAATTCGGAAAAATAAACCGGTAGCAACGAATATTCAAAAACTAAGCCCTTTTCTCCAGGAGAAAAAATTAGATTGGTGTTCCTCGACAGTGCTGCGAGTTGGGGGTCGGTTATTGAATGCTCCTATCCCGTACGAAGCCAAATTCCCGTTGTTGTTATCAAAAGGCTCACAGTTTGTCAAAACTTACGTGTCATACCTGCACGTTACAAATTGTCATGCTGGCCCTCGAGCTCTTGTAAGTCTGTTGCGAGAAAAGATATGGTTGGTTAATGCGCAGGAAGTTTGCCGCAGAACAGTTCGTTCTTGCATTCGTTGCTTTCGGTGCAAGCCGCAACTCTTGACGCAAATCATGGGGAACTTGCCATCAGACAGACTTCGAGTTCTCCGCCCCTTTAATATCTTTGGTGTTGATTTTTGTGGCCCATTTAACACAAAGTATCGTATCCGTGGTAAGCCGCCGTACAAATCAATCGTGGCATTGTTTGTATGTTTTGCGTCCAAAGCGGTCCACTTAGAGTTAGTGTCTGACCTCACCACTGATGCGTTTTTGTTGGCATTCCAAAGGTTCGTGAGTCGACGCGGGATTCCGGAGAAGGTGTGGTGCGACAACGCGACGAACTTCGTCGGAGCCGATCGCCACATGAGAGAGTTCCGGGCCCGTCTGGAGGAGCAGGGGGGCGATATCGCAACATTCGCATAAAAAAAAGGATGCGAGTTTGCGTTCATACCGCCCAGAGCACCTCACTTCGGCGGACTTTGGGAGGCAGGTGTGAAGTCTGCAAAGCACCTGTTCCTTCGGACGGTCGGCGAGGACATCCTGACCGCGGAGGAGCTCGGAACTCTCCTTACCAGCGTGGAGGCCGTTCTCAACTCCAGGCCCCTCTGAGCGATCAGCACAGATCCCAACGACGGCGAAGCCCTAAGCCCAGGCCATCTTCTGATCGGCGGGCCCCTCCTAGCTCCACCCTCAGCAGCGCTCCCGGACCAAGTCAGCCCAACCTGCTTGCGACGATGGCGCAGTGTCTCGTGTCTCAGGCACAGGTTTTGGCAGCGATGGTCCCGGGAGTACGTCTCGAGCCTCCAAGCGAAAAACAAGTGGCACCAGGAGGTTCCAAACGTCGCCGTGGGAGCTCTCGTCGTCGTCGCCGAGGACAATCTTCCGCCGCAGCAGTGGATGATCGGTCGGATCGTGGCGGTGCACGTCGGCGCTGATGGCAAGGTCCGAGTGGCGGACGTAAAAACGAAGGCGAGCGGTCCATAGGCTGGCGGTGCTGCCTGTGGCGTGCTGAAGACGGTGGTCCTTCAGAGGGGGCGGTGTTTGCGCACTTTGCGCTTTTTTAATGAAATTTGTTGAATAGTGTAAGGCGGGAGCGGGAGCGCAATAAAGCTTTAATCGCGCTCGCGAATTCGCCCCGTCTCTCGCCCCTTCGTTAGGTTAGGCTCAAGCGTTTTATATTGAAATTAAAAAGTTAGTTGTTATATAGTTAGTCAACTCTAAAAAGAAGAAAAGAAGACCCACAACCCCAGAAGGACGACTTCAGCAGCAAGCATCACAAGCATCGCCAGCATTACCGACTTCAAGCAGCAAGGAACCAACATCTTCGACATCATGTACCGCTCAATCCATCGACTTCTACAGCGGCATAACAGTGTCCAGAAATATTCAGATAAGTTAGAAATAAATTATTCCTAAATTTACTTAACTTAATCTTAAAAAAAAACAAGAAAGGAAGCTAGCTTCGGCTGGCCGAAGCTTATATACCCTTGCAGATAAAAGAAATACCTTTTTAAGTTGTCAGAAATCAAAACGCCTACTTCCTGCAAAGTTACAATGAATTTTCTTATATTTGTTTGATTATTCGTATGGGAGCCTTAAGATATAGTGGTCCGATCCGGCTCGCTCCGACATATGTACTACCTGCAATAGAAAGAAGACTTTTGGGAAAGTTTCATTGCGATAGCTTTAAAACTGAGAGACTAGTTCGCATAGAAACGGACAGACGGACAGACGGACAGACGGACATGGCTAGATGGACTCGGCTATTGGTGCTGATCAAGAATATATATACTTTATGTGGTCGGAAACGTCTCCTTCACTGCGTTACAATATCTGAATGAATTTATAATACCCTCTGCAAGGGTATAAAAAAATGTTGTCCGAAAAGACCATTGAGCTCTTGCAGAAGCTGTCCGAGCTAACTAAACAAATTAGAGTTTTAGAGGCAAAAGTGCATTTATCGCTATCAGAGTTTCAAAAATCTTTGGATCTACAAAAGATTTTTATTGCTAACCATAGTGCTTTAATAAAGATAGGTCCAGTTGACCATGATTACTTTACATTAAAACATTATGATGCGATGGTGATGGTACTAGAAAAACTGAAGTTACAGTTTGAAAAGGACTCGGGTAGGGCAGCCGGAAGCGGAGATCAAAAAGTGGCAGAAATAGGAGAAATGAAACAAGTTTCGAGGGCTGCTATATTGAAGGAAGACTTTTTCGCAAATGCTAGGCAGTTAAGGAATTATTTAGATAAATCATTTAATAATTTAAATAGCGATCTCTTTTTCCTGGAAGTTAGAAAAAATAAAATTAAATTTTGGGGAGCTAAAACTTTTGGTTTAGTTGAGAAAGTAAGAAGTTGTTTTGAAAGCAGGGAATTTGAAAGATTGGTTAGCGAATTGGAATTCGATATTAAAAACATTATAGATGCTTTAGATAAAAGACTTAGCAAGGAAACAAATCCTGTTAAGGAATCTATAACTGTAATGGAAGAGGTATTACCTAAGCTGCCGAAAATAAAGATACCCACTTTCTTTGGTGATGCCAAAGAATGGGATCTGTTTAGTGAGCTGTTTATGGAACTCATTCATACAAGAGAGAACCGAACTACGGCCGTTAAATTTACTTATCTCAAATCAGCCCTAAGAGGAGAAGCCAAGAACGTGGTTTCCCATTTAGTGCTAGGCACTGGGGATAATTATGAAGCCGCTTGGGAGTTGCTAACCAAGCGGTATGAGAACAGAAGAAAAATGTTCTCTGATCACATAAATAGGCTTATGGATTTACACAATTTAAATTTGGAATCCAATAAGCAAATTAAAACATTTATTGACACGATTAATGAGTCAATTTATATCATAAAATCAAAGGCACAATTATCTGAAGACGTGGATGCAGTTTTTGCCCACATAATACTTCGGATATTTAATAAGGATTCTCTAAATTTGTATGAGAGCCATGTGAAAAAGACAAAAAAAATTCAGGAACTTTCTGATGTCATGGAGTTTTTAGAGCAAAGACTCAGCTCCATTTCCTCTTTTCCACAGGATAATAAACCTATGAGAAAAGAGTTTCAAAACAAAAGCAGCAAAGAAAATTGCTCTTATTGTAATTTACCCACCCATAATATAACTTATTGTTATAAATTTTAGGGTATGGAACCAGCAGAAAGAAATGACTGGGTAAAAAAAAGACACATTTGTTTAAAGTGTCTGAAGCATTCAAGCAATAAAAAGTGCACTAATGAAATTCTTTGCTTGAACTGCAAAAAACCGCTTCTTCACATTAATAATAATAGAGAAAAAGTGAATACGTGTAGGACGACGGAACAAGCCCTATTGGCCACAGCATTGATTCATGTGAAATCAGCTAGTGGAGGCTATGAAAAACTCAGAGCACTGATTGAAAGTGGATCTCAGAGTACAATAATATCAGAGGAAGCTTCACAAATTCTTAAGTAACCAAAAATAAAGAATTATACTGAGATTAGTGGAGTTTCCTCGATAAAAAATGCATATCAAAGCATAAAATAAAACTAAACATTAAACCTTTAAAAGAAAGGAAAAATGAATTGGTAGTGGAGGCAATTGTCCTTCCAAAATTAATGAAAGCGTTGCCAATGCGCTCATTAAATATTGATAAAACGAGGTGGCAAAATTACCCGTTAGCCGATCCCGAATTTAACAAGCCAGGTCGAGTTGACTTAATTATAGGAGCCGATTTACATGCTAAAATTCTTCAGAAAGGAGTTATAAAAATAGACGGACTTCTTGGTCAAAACACAGACTTTGGTTGGATAGTGTCTGGATGCACCAAATCAAAAGGAAGTAACTAGGTTAACAAGGTTGCGACCACGATAGAATTCAAGGACTTGGAAAGATTTTAAGGATGAATTTAAGTTTTGTGTTAAATTTACTATCAGTAAAAAAATTAATAAAAGGCTAGTCTTGTCGAACCTAGCAAAAATATACGATCCATTAGGATGGCTATCACCAGTTACGATTGTTGGTAAATTATTTATGCAAAGACTTTGGTTAGAGGAAATAAATTGGGATCAAGAACGTGAATGATTTAAGCGAGTGGAAGTTGTATGAAGAAAATTTAAAATTTTTGGAAGATATTAGGATTTCGAGATGGATAAAGACACATGTAAATTTTCCAGTGCAGTTTCACGGTTTTGCAGATGCTTCTGAAAAAGCGTATGCGGCAGTTGTATATGCAAAGGTAGAAGAATCTGTCACGTTAATAGCTAGTAAAAGTAAGGTAAATCCTAAGAAAAACAGAAAGACTATTCCTAAGTTAGAGCTTTGCGCAGCCCATCTGTTAAGTAAATTAATGCAGAGAACAAAGGAATCAATTTCAAACATATCAGAAAGTTTTGCATAGAGTGATTATACCATTAAATTAGCTTGGATACGTAATGGGAACTGCAAAGATAAATTTATTAGACGTATAACTGATGATATTAAAAAATTAATGGATACAGAATGGGGTCATGTGAAGTCGGAAGATAACCCGGCAGACATTGCCTCCAGAGGTATTTGTGCTACCAAATTAAAAGATTGCTCAATTTGGTGGAATGGGCCAAAATGGCTTTCGATGTCTAAAGACCATTGGCCAAAGTTTCAATTGGAACAAAAAGAAGAAGTAGTTGTTAGTACTGTAATCGCGAGTACAGAAATAAACATATCTAAATTACTTGAAAGGTATTCAAGTTTTCAAAAATTGGAGCGGATTGTAGATTTGGTATTGAGATTTATTGGTATTAAAGTTAAAAAGGCTTCATATCCCACTTTTCTGACAGTTGATGAATTAAAATGCGCTAGAATACTGATTATTAAAAAACAACAGGAGCGTCAAGAGCAAGATATTAGGGTTGCACCCATTCTTAGACACTGATGGAGTTCTTAGAGTGGGTGGAAGGCTGCAAAATAGCAATATGCGATTTGATGTCAAGCACCCAATAATATTAGATAAATGCCACCTATCTGATTTAATAATTAAAATGGCTCACGCAGAGACCTTACATGGTGGAATTAACCTAATGAGAAACCAAGTACAAAGAGTATATTGGATATTTAGGTTAAGAGACTCCCTCAAGAAAATGTTACGACAATAAAGAATTAATGGGTAATTTACCAAATTACAGAGTAAATGCTTCATATCCCTTTCTTAATACAGGAATAGACTAAGCGGGACCATATCACCTAAAATGCTCAAAAAATCGCGGGCAAAAGACTTTTAAAAGTTATATTTCATTATTTGTGTGTATGGCTACTAAAGCCATTCACTTAGAAGCTGTTAGTGTATGGCTACTAAAGCCATTCATTAAGAAGCTGTTAGTGACTTAACGTCCGATGCGTTTTTAACAGCATTAAAAAGATTTATATCTAGAAGAGGGAAATTATTATATTATTTAAAACGGGTAATTGGGGATAATGTTTTGACCTACGAAGAGAAGGCAACCCTTATATACTACCGATGACGATATTGAAGATAATGAAGTTCTAACACCAGGCCACTTTTTAATAAGAAGACCATTAGATGTGGTTGAGTCAATCCAAGACAATGATAAAATTGGTAGCCTTGATAGGTGGAAACTGATTCAAAAAATGAAAAGAGATTTTTGGACGAAGTGGAAGGACGAATATCTTTACACACTGCAGCAAAGATATAAATGGAAATAGGGAGTTCCAAATATAGAAGAAGGGCAGGTAGTGCTCTTAAAAGATGAAAATTGCCATCCAGCCAGATGGCCAATGGGAGAAGTAGAGGTGGTTCACAAGGGTAAAGATGATAAAGTTCGAGTTGTAAAAGTTAAGACCCAAGAAGCTTCATTTACAAGACCGATAACAAAAATTTGTCCTTTAATTGGTGTAAAACAAGCCGAGGATGTTATGGAAAAGGCAGTTGAAAACAAAAGAAGAGTATCACCAAGATTTTCTAAATTAGGCACCGTAATGGTAATGCTATTGCTTACATTGTTCGGTCAAGTCTCACAAGCAGCAACAATAAAAGGCGAGAGTAATTCATTTAACATTCAAAATATAAATAAGACGGCTGCCATATATTTAGATCCACTAGGATATGTAGAAATTATAAGCGCATCGTGGAATCTGGTGATTTACTATAATATGGATGCCTATTTTCACATGATTAGAACAAGTAATGTGCTGATACAGAAAATGAGAATTGTTTGCGGTAAGCTTCATAGCTTCGATGATCAATGCAATATAGTTTTGGATAATATGCAAAATCAGTTAATAGAACTAAAAGAAAATATTGGGTTGGCAAGAAAGTCATGTCGTTTTTTCAATATTTTCAAAGATTATTTATTTATATCAGGATTATTATGTATTGGCCGTTTTGTTCGACCACTAATGACCATCTCTTGGGCAGCTTCCGCGCTCGAAGAACTTTTGGTCTTTTCCAGCAAAGAATTGAGACAAGTGGTTTTCGACAGCCTCATCTGAATCAAAGTTTTTACCATTCAAAGAGTTTTGAAGAGAGCGAAACAAATGGTAATCTGAAGGTGCTAAGTCCGGACTATAAGGTGGATGCGGTAGCACTTCCCAATTCAGCTCCGTTAATTTTTGCCGAGTGACCAAAGATGCGTTGTCATGGTGAAAGACTATACCCTTGCGATTAGCTAGTGCCGGCTCCTTTTCTTTAATTTTTTCCGCCAAATTGGATAGCTGGCGACAGTACACATCTGAATTGATGGTTTCATTCCGTCCCAGCAGCTCAAAGTGCACTACACCCTTCCAATTCCACCAAACAGACAGCATAACTTTCCTCTGATGGATATCGGCCTTTGCTGTGGCGTGGGCTGGCTCATCTTTCTTGCTCCATGATCTTTTTCGTTGATCCGCTTCAAAAAAGGATCGTTTTTAATCCGTTCCAGCAGAGAATGGCAGATATTGATACGCTTAGTTAGGTTAACTTCCTTTAAGTTATGCGGAACCCAAACAACGAGCTTGTTTACGTAGCCAAGTTTCTTCAAATGGTTTTCAACCATTGTATGCGACACACTGAGCTTCTCTGACATCTCCCGCGTTGAATAACGCCGGTTTTCATCCAGCAAAGCCTGAATTTGCTCGTCAAAAACGGCCGATGGTCGACCAGAACGTGGGGCGTCTTTAACTCCAAAATCTTCAAGCCTGAATTTGGCAAACCAGCGCTGACATTGGCGATCACTCATGGCATCTTTACCATACACTTAGCACAATTTTTCGCGAGCTTCCTTTTTTCCTTTTCGGAAATAAAAAAGCAAAATATCCCGAAAATGCTCACATTGATCTTCCATGTTTAATTTGCTATAGCTTCCACAAATGTTATCGAATAATTACCAAATTTTCATCGATAATACCTAAGACAATAAGCTTTAAAACGATACTAAAAAGTGTGACTTTGGTGCTCGATTAGTCGTAAATAAATTAGATTAAAAACGATTACTAAAAAAAACGACATGACTTTCTTGCCAACCCAATAATAATCTATTTATGATGCAAGAGAGATCAAGAAGCAAACGTGCTCCTTTTGAATTCATGGGATCATTATATCACATTTTATATGGGATAATGGATGAAGATGATAGGAAGCAACTAGAAAAAAATATGAGAAATCTGTTAAACAATCAGCACAATTTAAATGAATTAGTTCAGAAGCAGACTTCCGTGGTGGATTCCAGTACAAATTTGTTAAAGAAAACGACTGAAGATATTAACGATAACTTTAGGAATATGCATACAAGAATTGAAAATATGACAGAAGTTCTTAAGGAGAGTTATTTCGTTTATAAAGAGTCAATTAATTTCTTTATGATAACTAAACAACTTAACTCCTTATTTGAAGAAGGTGAAAGGGTTCAAGCAGCAATCATTAGTCTGTTAATTGACATTAATCATGGTAGGTTAAACACAAACATCCTAAAGCCAAATCAATTACAAAATGAGATATCCAAAATTCAAAGTAGTCTTTCCGAAACATTAGTTCTTCCAGGGAAAAGGACAGGTACTGAGCTTAAGGAAGTCTATACGCTATTGACAGCTAGGGGATTATTTATCGAAAATAAATTAATTATAAATGCTAAAATTCCTCTGTTTAGTAGACATCCATCTAAACTGTTTAGAATTATTCCTCTGCCAATACAAAATGAAGACAGAATGATTATGGTTCATATCACTTGGGAATATTTAATTTATAATTTTGAAATAGATTCTTATCATATGATGTCCGAATCAACTTTAAGTCAGTGTCAAAGATGGCAGCAAAATAAGAGAATTTGCCAGGGAAGTTGGCCTTGGAATTCTGCGAATGACAATTCTTGTGAAGTACAACCACTTAAGCCAAATAGAGTTTCAAACTGTATATACAAAACAGTAATAGATTTTTCTTTTTTTTTGGACAGAGCTAGAAAAGAAAAGTAGTTGGCTGTTTAAGATTCCCTTCAAACCCAAGATAAGAGTACAGTGTACGAGTGCAGAAATTCAGTTACTTGATTTGCCAACGCAAGGAATTCTAAGTATTGCTAAAGATTGTACAGCTAGAACTGATGATAGGATTTTGATTGCCCATCATAATATTCAATCTGAAAGTGAAGAAGTATTATCATCATCGTATGTAGGAGATATTAGTCAAGTTCCAAAGGTTGTATGGGATCCATTGAAATTGAACTCTGTTAATCATACTGTTGAGATTGCACGCCTAAATAAAAAAATTAAATATTTAAAAGAGAATCATATTAAATTAAAAGATTTTCATTTTCATTAATAATAGTAATAATACGATTAATAATAATAATAATAATAATAATCATGGTAATATATGCCATAAGAAAATTAATAATAATAATAATAATCATGGTAATATATGCCATAAGAAAATATGCTACAAGGCAACGATTGCAAGCCATTACTTTCGCCGGACCGTTGCAAGGTGTCTTATAATAAGTTAAAAGCAAATAAATAAATAAATCGAATTAAACAAAAATACAGTCCACTAATTTTATGTTTGCATTCATAACAAAAGGAATTTACAAATTAATATCCTGTACACCTCACCTTGCCGGCCCTTGGCAGAATGTTCAATAAGAACACGGAAAATTTAATACTATTTTGTATTTCAACGCGAAAACTTGTGACTGCAGGGAAATGTGATATTTTATTTTGAAACGACGACGAAAGGGAGTTTGCGCAATGAGATTCATATAACAACTAACTCTTTAATTTCAAAATATATAAGCGCTTAAGCCTAACTTAACGAAAGGGGCGAGAGACGGGGCGAATTCGCGAGCGCGATTAAAGCTTTATTGCGCTCCCGCTCCCGCCTTACACTATTCAACAAAGTTCATTATAAAAGCGCAAAGTGCGCAAACACCGCCCCCTCTGAAGGACCACCGTCTTCAGCACGCCACAGGCAGCACCGCCAGCCTATGAACCGCTCGCCGATACGTCGTATCCTTCGTTTTCACGTCCGCCACTCGGACCTTGCCGTCAGCGCCGACGTGCACCGCCACGATCCGACCGATCATCCACTGCTGCGGCGGAAGATTGTCCTCGGCGACGACGACGAGAGCTCCCACGGCGACGTTTGGAACCTCCTGGTGCCACTTGTTTTTCGCCTGGAGGCTCGAGACGTACTCCCGGGACCATCGCTGCCAAAACCTGTGCCTGAGAGACGAGACACTGCGCCATCGTCGCAAGCAGGTTGGGCTGACTTGGTCCGGGAGCGCTGCTGAGGGTGGAGCTAGTAGGGGCCCGCCGATCAGGAGATGGCCTGGGCTTAGTGCTTCGCCGTCGTTGGGATCCGTGCTGATCGCTCCGAGGGGCCTGGAGTTGAGCACGGCCTCCACGCTGGTGAGGAGAGTTCCGAGCTCCTCCGCGGTCAGGATGTCTTCGCCGACCGTCCGAAGGAACAGGTGCTTTGCAGACTTCTCACCTGCCTCCCAAAGTCCGCCGAAGTGAGGTGCTCTGGGCGGTATGAACACAAACTCGCATCCTCTTCTTGATGCGAATGTTGCGATACCGCCCCCCTGCTCCTCCAGACGGGCCCGGAACTCTCTCATGTGGCGATCGGCTCCGACGAAGTTCGTCGCGTTGTCGCACCACACCTTCTCCGGAATCCCGCGTCGACTCACGAACCTTTGGAATGCCAACAAAAACGCATCAGTGGTGAGGTCGGACACTAACTCTAAGTGGACCGCTTTGGACGCAAAACATACAAACAATGCCACGTATGATTTGTACGGCGGCTTACCACGAATACGATACGTTGTGTTAAATGGGCCACAAAAATCAACACCACAGATATTAAAAGGGCGGAGAGCTCGAAGTCTGTCTGATGGCAAGTTCCCCATGATTTGCGTCAAGAGTTGAGGCTTGCACCGAAAGCAACGAATGCAAGACCGAACTGTTCTGCGGCAAACTTCCTGCGCATTCACCAACCATATCTTTTCTCGCAACAGACTTACAAGAGCTCGAGGGCCAGCATGACAATTTGTGACGTGCAGGTAGGACACGTAGGCTTTAACAAACTGTGAGCCTTTCGACAACAACAACGGGAATTTGGCTTCGTACGGGATAGGAGCATTCAATAACCGACCCCCAACTCGCAGCAATGTCGAGGAACACCAATCTAGTTTCTTCTCCTGGAGAAAAGGGCTTAGTTTTTGAATATTCGTTGCTACCGGTTTATTTTTCCGAATTTTGCCTATGTCGTCACTGAACTCGTGAGATTGGATCACTTCCACTATTTTCTCGAACGCAAAATTCAGTTCTCTTGGAGTAATACTTTTTTCGAAAGGCTGCGACACTTTTTTGCACCTTTGTATAAACCGAAAGACCCACACGAAAACCCTTAGAAGCCTTATGTGCGACGAAAAGGATTCTATTTTCTGAAGCACACAATTAGGCTCAGGGATAACCACAAGCGCCAAAGCTGATTTGCGTAATTCCATCGACACGACATCAGCAGGTACTTCGAAATGTCGATTCACAGGCCAATCTTTTTCTGCATCGAGCAAAAACGACGGCCCAGCGAACCAAATGGAAGCTGTGAGTTCCTCAACGTCACATCCCCGTGACACGATGTCCGCTGGGTTTACTTTCGTGGGGACATGTCGCCAAATTGCTTTTTCCGACCACTCTTGGATCTCTGCAACTCGGTTTGAGACGAAAACCGACAACGACGACGGATGCGTTTTAATCCAATGCAGAGTGATCTCCGAGTCCGTCCATAGGAACACCTTTGTGATCGGAAAATTAAGCAATGGTCTTACACGATTATAAAGATCCGCAAGAAGGTGAGCTGCGCACAACTCAAGGCGGGGCAAAGTTTTCGTCTTGAGGGGAGCTACTTTGGATTTTGCTGTCAATAAAGATACTTTTAAACCTTCAGCGGTACTAGTGCGAACGTAGATGCACGCTCCATATGCTCGCATGGAAGCGTCAGCGAAACCATGTATTTCTGCCGGGACTTTGGCGTCTGTATGAACGAATCGCGATACCTCGATCTTGGGCAGTTGCAACAGCGTTCCCTTAAAAGCTTCCCAAGATGTCTGCAGTTGCATCGGCAGCGACTCGTCCCAGTCTAACTTTCGAAGCCATAGTTCCTGCAACAACATTTTTGCCCTAGTCACTAGAGGGCACAACAAGCCAAGCGGATCGAAAAGTCGGGCAGTCACCGACAGTATGTTTCGTTTTGTCGCACGAAGATCCAGGAAAGAGTCATCCAACCGAAATTGAAAGTAATCTTTACCCGGCAACCAAACCACGCCAAGGGTTTTAGTTACGTCTGAGTCTGCCGTTAGCGGCATGACAGCGCTTTCAGATGCGGATAACTCTGGGCAGTTAGAAAACCGCTTTGCCAATTCAAATCCTGCCTCTTGCAATACCTGAGAAACTTCGTCTCCAGTCAACAAATCGTCAACATAAAAGTCATTCTGAATGACCTTGGCGGCTTTTGGACACGAATCCTGCACGAGCTCTCCAAGCCGATTTAAACACCGAATCGCCAGATAGGGGGCTGGCGAAGTACCATAAGTCACGGTGTTCAGCTTGAAGATTTTTAGAGACTCAGATGGATCTCGTCTCCACACTATGAGCTGAAAGTTTCGGTCAGCTTCGTCAACCATTACTTGACGATACATCTTTTTTACGTCTGCTGCAAGCGCAAACTTGTGCAGTCTGAACCGAAGCAGGGTCGAATACAGCTCCTCTTGAATGGTGGGGCCAACCATCAAGATGTCATTCAACGCGACCTGCGTCGATGTACGGCTCGAGGCGTCGAATACCACTCTCAACTTTGTCGAGGTGCTTTGAGGTCGCAGCACGCATTGGTGCGGAATGAAATAGTGCGGACTGTCTGGAATTTTATTGTTAGTGGAAGACATATGGCCCATCGCTTCATATTCTTCCATGAATTCCAGATACATCTTTTTTAAAGAAGGATCTTTGGATAACCTTCTTTCAAGCGACAAAAATCTACGTTTCGCAACTTCATATGATGAACCAAGAGTGTTTGGGTCAGATTTGAACGGTAGACGAACCGAAAATCTCCCGGACGACAATCTTTGAGTGTTTTTCTCAAAGTGTTGCTCACAAAGTTGCTGCTCAGGAGTATGGACCTTGGCCTTGGGCGGCAAGTCCTCCACAGACCAAAATTTCTGCAGGGTTGTGTCGATTGACTCCAACACTTCTTCCTGGCAGCTGAGATGTACCAACTTTTCCGTATTTCTTATTTTTTCTGAGGCACATCTCCCTGACACTATCCAGCCGAGAACTGTTTTTTGCAAAATGGGAAACTCAGGCCCTTGCTTTATCTGGCCGACTGACAATAGTTCAAAGAACGAGTCTGCGCCTATAAGCATATCTATTTTTTGGGGCTTGAAGAAGAATGGATCTGCCAATTGAATATTTTCAGGCACCCTCCAGCCGCTGGTGTTCACCGTTTGATCCGGATGATAACCAGAAATATTTTTTAGTATGTAAAATTCGGACGACAATTGACTGCTACCCACTCGCGACTTAACTATCGTGTGAATTTTCTTGGTTGCTTGAGCATTAGTTCCACCAATGCCCCGCAAGCTCAAACACACGTCCTCTCTCTTAATCTGAAGTCTCTGAGCGAGCTCATCGGTCACAAAATTTACTTGTGAACCAGAATCGAGCAACGCTCGAGCCAAAACTAATTCGCCACTTTTGTTTGGACGCTCACGATGGCTGTGGCAAGAATAACTTTATCCGATGCAGTCGCATGCATAACATGCGAAGTGGATGGAGTATTCTGCAAGAGCGTGGGCTGAGGAGGAGCTGGCAACGCGAGATTTGATGGCGAGTAAATGTGCAGCAATGTGTGGTGTGAGGACTTACACACCCTGCATCTTTTCGATTTGCACCTTTTTACCGTGTGGCCCTTTCGGAGGCAGTTAATGCATAAAGGAGCCTTTTTTGCAAAATCGAATCTTTGCTGGACTGTTAGGGCAGCAAAAGCAGTGCAACTTCCTACTTGATGTTCTGCTGAGTTGCAAAACACACATACTTCGGGGTCGTCTATGGCAGCAACAAACGAAAAACTCCTATTTCCATTCTTCTTAGGATAAGCCTGGCTCTGCTGAACAATTTTTGGCTTACACGCTTCTTCGGCAACCATATGCTGATAGCGCTTGTTCAGGGCCGACTCACACTCGCTCCAAAGAGGAAGCGAAGTATAATCTAACGATTCTTCCCATTTTCTTTTAGTTCCTGCATCGACTTTGCCCATTACTAGATGGATGAGGATGGCATTCGTAATACGTTTGTCATCCCCAATGGGATGTGACTGTGTCGATCAGGTTTCTCAAGGCTGTAGCTGATGGCTGGGAAATCTTTGGCAGATCAAACAGTGTCTATATATTGTCAAAAAAAATTAAACAATCATTATCGTACACACGCCTTAGGCTAGCCAGGGCTTTTGGATAATTATTCGCTGTAACTTGGAATGCCCTGACTGTTCCTAGCGCGTCTCCAGCCAAACACGATATTAGATGGTTAAATTTTTCGATATCGTGCAGCGTGTCATCTTTGTCAACAAAAGTTTCGAAAAGGCTTATAAAATTTTTAAATTCGGAATGTTTTCCGCAAAAGGTTGGAAGAGCGACGCTCGGCAAACGGCATTGGGGTGTGCGCGTTGCCGGCGGAGCGGAATTGTCAACGCTCTTAAGCTTTGTTTCCGCGATTAGGGAAATTAGCAACGATTTTGCTATTATCGCAGTCTCTTCTAACTCTTCGCGGTACTCATCATCTCCATCTTTCGCTTCAATTTTATTCTGTATAAGCGAAGCATTTTCAATGTGCGTATTTAGGATTTCTAATCGACATTCTAACTCAACCGTATTTAAGGAGTATCGACCCTCCTTTAAATATTTTTGCGTTCGCTCTATACTCTTCATATATCCATCTCGTTGGTTTTTCAACCCTTCGATGTCCTTGTTGTTACTTTCTGGTTTTGGCACCATTTTTTTTTTTTTTTGGTATCGAAGAGTTTATAATTTAATTTATTTTAGTTTTTTTTTTTTTTTTTTAATTGTATTTATGTAAATGTATACAAAATTTGTTTTTAAATTTATTAAATTTAAAAATAATAACCAACGAGAGGAATAAGCTGAACGCAAGCAGTGTAGGGGAGTTATTTAAATGAATTGAGGAATTAATTTAAGGAATCCTAATTTATTATAATAATTCAATAATTATAATATGCCGAGCGCACGTCGTGTAGGGGAGCACACGCCAAGCTCAAACACCAAAAAACGAACAAGCGTTTAGGCAACGGCAACGCTTGCACCGTTCCAGCGATAGAAAACGAAAACGACGAAAGAGAACTCGAAAGAACGGGCTGCGCTGTCTGTGCGTGTGTGTGCATGTGTACGGGTGGCGGTGCTCAACGCAATGCTAACGGAGAATGATGCACTGACCGATAACTAAGGGCAACGAATATATAAACCTGACGCTTAAAAGCGCGGGAAATGGCGAAAAGCGAGGGAAATTTGAGGAAAATGCGCGGCCGAAAATTTGCCGGGAATTTAATTCTCGAATTAGAAATTTTCACACTTCCCAATTTTTACCCTTTAAATTTTTGCAAAACTATAATTGGTGTTCACTACGACGAGAAATGGGGGAATTTTATTCTTTGAACAACCAGGATGCCGACAAATATTTATTTGATTTTGGTCCAAAGCGATTCACTTATGTATTTATAATTCGAAATATGTATATTTGTATGGAATTATCAGAATTATAATCGTTAGTGCATGCAAGTTTTATTTATTTCTTGGTTAGAATGCTCGCTATCTACCGAATTTTTCACACGAATGCAAAAAGTTGAAAGATGGGCCAAAAACACAATTTACAAAACGCCACAGATTAACTTTCAACTTTTAGCACTCTATACCTGGTGGGACGATTCACATCCGTCGGTAACTTCCCTCTTCGAATCCATATGCCTTCCTTCCTGTGCGTAGGGGATAAAGCGGTGAATTTGGCGATAACGGCCAAAATTTTCCAGCGGCAGCACGACGAAATAACGTAGGCAGCAACTGGCGACAAGCAGCGGCACTTAACGGCGATTGAAAACTGCAGCGGTCAAAATTTTCCAGCGGCAGCAACGACGAATTCGCGTAGGCAGGAACAGCGGATTAACAGCGGCAACAACAACTACACTGGTCCAGCTAACGGCGATTGAGAAGAGCAGCGGCAATGGCAATCGAAGAAACTGCAGCTTCCAAACTTCCAAAAAATTTAATTGGCGGCAACAATTTGATTTGGCGGCAGCAACGACGAATTAAATCGGCAGCAACAAATCACTTTAATGTTTAAAAAAGGGGCCGGCGCGATTTATTTGATTAATTTGTTTGTTTCACCAAAAAAAATAACAACTCGAGTTCCACTGCTAATCACGTCGGGGTCACCATGAAAATTTAATACTATTTTGTATTTCAACGCGAAAACTTGTGACTGCAGGGAAATTTGATATTTTATTTTGAAACGACGACGAAAGGGAGTTTGCGCAATGAGATTCATATAACAACTAACTCTTTAATTTCAATATATAAACGCTTAAGCCTAACTTAACGAAAGGGGCGAGAGACGGGGCGAATTCGCGAGCGCGATTAAAGCTTTATTGCGCTCCCGCTCCCGCCTTACACTATTCAACAAAGTTCATTATAAAAGCGCAAAGTGCGCAAACAAACACTAATTGTCATAAATTTAAGATTTTACGAGCTCTGTCAATGTCAATATGTAAATCTATCTAGAGTCGTAAATAATGATCTATAATTTTAAACCAGTGCCGAACAATTGTAATCTTAAGTACAGGCCACTTGAGCCTGACCATAAATATAGTTCTCACACTGTACAAAGGGTCGCCTTGCGGGCAAACAGATTTGGTCTCTGCGTAGACCATAGATAAGTATATCATAAGAATTTCATGTTACGTAAGCGAAGACTTAGAAAAATAAAATCAGTTTTTATACAGAACTCAAGCGTGAAGGTTGTTTTCCTTATCACTGGAATCCCTTTCACCATTTTCATATTTAAATCCTAAGAATTCGCGGACCAAGGAGGAGAAGCACAAAATAGTGTAGTGAAGAGGCAGAAAGGAATGGTCCATTGAGAAAATTTGTTTTTAACCTTTTTTGAGTTATGGACCGCTGTACTATCCAGTTGCCTAATATTTTTTAGTGATAGTTCTTCAGAATTCGCGGTCCATGGAGGAAAAATAGATTTTAACGTTTTTTGAGTTATGGACAGCTGTACCATTGGGCTTTTCTTGAACCAATGTGGCCCAAAGATTTCGGGGATTGATTTTGATTGTTTTTTGGATCGGTTGCTTTTTGCATTCGCAAGAGCAAGTGCATAGATATATATAGATATATAAATTAGTGCTATGCTTTTCCTCCATGGACCGCGACATCTTCAGTACTTTTACCAAGAAGTTTTGTATGTTAACCATGAACTCGTTACTAACACCAAATGAAATGATCGAAATTAATCCGCGAAATCTTCAGGTCACAGTGGTTCAAGACAATCTCAATCGTCCAGCTGTCAATACCCCCTTAAAACGTTAAAAACTGTTTTTCCTCCATGGACCGCGAATTCTTAATCACTACCACCAAGAAGTTTTGTACGTTAAGTATGAACCTATAACTAATGCAAAAAAATGATACAAAATCACACCGCGAAATCTTCAGGACTCTATGGATAAAGACAACCCCAAATCCGCAGAGGTGTAAAGGGTACACCACAAAGATGGCGATTTCTGTTACATTTTTTTTTCCATTTTGACCAATCATTTTCATTGGAAAAAAATGCACTTGGCGTTACATTACGACTGTCAAGTTCTTGTAAGTCAAGTGCATGTTGTGGTAACATAAAATATAATTCCTACTAATGTAAAACCTTGCCCTTAAAATAGCGGCTTATCTTAAAAATGACTGTATTTAATAAAGACATATTATTAAAAGCATTACTTTTTCTAATGATAATGAAAACTGATTTCACTAGCATTACATTTTTTAATGATAACGCCACAACTCTGGTATAACAAAATAAAATAGACATATATGTATCAATATCTGCCATTCTCTCCTGCAACGGATTAAAAACGATCCTTTTTTGAAGCGGATCATTACTGGCGACGAAAAGTGGGTTGTTTACAATAATGTCCAATGAAAAAGATCATGGAGCAAGAAAGATGAGCCAGCCCACGCCACATCAAAGGCCGATATCCATCAGAGGAAAGTTATGCTGTCTGTTTGGTGGAATTGGAAGGGTGTAGTGCACTTTGAGCTGCTGGGACGGAATGAAACCATCAATTCAGATGTGTACTGTCGCCAGCTATCCAATTTGGCGGAAAAAATTAAAGAAAAGGAGCCGGCACTAGCTAATCGCAAGGGTATAGTCTTTCACCATGACAACGCATCTTTGGTCACTCGGCAAAAATTAACGGAGCTGAATTGGGAAGTGCTACCGCATCCACCTTATAGTCCGGACTTAGCACCTTCAGATTACCATTTGTTTCGCTCTCTTCAAAACTCTTTGAATGGTAAAAACTTTGATTCAGATGAGGCTGTCGAAAACCACTTGTGTCAATTCTTTGCTGGAAAAGACCAAAAGTTCTTCGAGCGCGGAATTATGCAGCTGTCCGAGAGATGGTCATTAGTGGTCGAACAAAACGGCCCATACATAATTGGTTAATTATAAATCCTGATATAAATAAATCATCTTTGAAAATATTGAAAAAAAACGACATGACTTTCTTGCCAAACCAATATTTGTGCAGGTTTAATACATTTTTTTTTATTTTATAGTATGTATTTTATAATAATACTTTTGCTTTCATGTAAATACATAAATACATATAATACAATTAAATATTAAACAGGCCACCTTCCAATGAACAAATAATAACGCAGACTTAGATTGTATGAACCGCACGCTTTCGATGCCAGAATAGAAGTGAACGAGAATATCGAGAGAGCAAAAGAACGATGAAAAGATGAGAAGAAGAAGCACGATGGTCTCGTTACTTTTTAGCGGTTTCCTTGAGACATCGGAATGTGCGTCTACTTCTCGTACACATGCATTCATGCAAACATGAATGTATGCGTGTACATCCATGTGACTTTTGTACATTTGAACATTCAAATTCCAACAGGAAACGATCCCGGTGCCTTAACAGCGATTGTTGTACACTAGGGTGGACATATTTTATATGAAATTTTTAAGTTCATACTCTCAGCCTCTTATAAATTGCCTTTTAGTTTCCTTAATACATAACAGAAAAAAAAAGTTTAAAAAAATGGGTTTTAGGCGGTGCGCAATGGCTTTAATGTAGACTTCATTTTATACTTTGACAGTACACCAAAAATCATCTATGTTTTGTAATTTGGTGAACTTCTCTCACAGCTCTGGGGTAGTTCACAAAATCCCCGAAAGCTGAATATTTAAAAAAAAAAGTGCATTTCATGAATTATTTTTTAAAGATATTAATACAAAATCTTTAAAAATTATTGGGGGTAAAATCCTTTATCTACCATTAAAACTGTGAGCGCCACAATCCTCGCCGATTTGTGGGCAAAAAAGTCGACAAAAATTTGTTGTATCAGAAAAAAAAGAAACATGCTATTTATTTAATAATTTAATTTATTTATTTTAGTCTACAAATAACGAGTACGAATACAATTTGTAACGAACTGTTTTAACTGTTGGATCGCTACATAAACGCCGCGACGAGCTCAGAGATATTGTGTGTTCGTCCCACCAAATATTATTGCGTGACTGCCCGAGACCCAAGAAAATGCAAGATATCCGATTGGGACAAATCGGAAAACTTTATTCAGTTTAGCTTTTCGCTGGAATTGGTTTCATCGTCAGCTGGCTGTTGCGGCTCGCCCGGTCGTCGTCGTGCCCTCCTCGGCTCAAGATCAAAGCCAAGTGCCTCTGCAGTTGCTTCTAAAATGAAGATAGCGTTCCGAGAGATAATCTTGCACCGATCTAGGACCTCAACCAGCTTCGGAGTAATAAACTCCTTTTGTTTTGATTCCTTTGGCTTTTCATGCTTTCGTTTCCTTGGATGGTTGGACGGATATTAACATTCCGGCTCATAATCGGTAGAATAGCTATCGGTAATATTACCAAGCTTTTCAGATACCTGTGCAAATTCCACCGCGTGTTTGATATCAAACACCTCATCCAATAATTTTTCGAAAGACGATTCACGTTTCCGGTAAAGCTCTCCTCGTCGGCATCTATTCTTCTTTAGAACAAAGAATTCCTCACGAAGGCGCAATATTTGGGATCTTACGTGCTGAATTGGTCTAGCACGAATGTGCTGTCCTGTACAATGTACACATATACGGTCGTTAATCACACAACTTACATTTATCCTTGCAAACTACTGTGTGCAGATGGTCATGGTGTTTACAACAATCAATCGCAATGACGATGCAAAATCAAAAGCAATGATAGAGAATTCATAAATGCACACCAAGTGCTTTTCGACACACACAGACGGTCACCACACACAGCAGTTTGGAATGTCAAATTTTTGACTTCTTTACCGTTGTTTTTTTTGTTTTTCTTTTATGAGTTGCTGTGTATGGATGATCCCAGTGCCTTATCAGCGATTGATGTACACATATACGGTCATCGCATACAGCAAGTTGTTTGTATAATTGTTGTAAATTGTGGCAATTAGAATTTTGATTTTCGTTTGGTTTGTTCACATGTATTACTTGCACAATTTATTACTATATTTCCACTACAACCTCCACTGTCACCTGTTCACTCACCTCAGCCTACAAGGAAATTAGAACTATGAGCGTAGTGGGCTTGATTAATCCCTTGTTCGTAGTCCGGCTGCGCCAGTTACCGTCCTGTGACCGAGGGAGTAGAGGAGGTCTCATATGCGAGTATTACTTTAGAAAATGCTGGAATGAAGCTTTCGAAACAAAGGACTGTGTTGCTTGGAGTACCAAATAAGAATGCCTGTTTATTATATAAAACTGTGTACGAGTCCAATCTATGAGTGTACCCTAGTTTTTTTCAAGTTGGCAATCATTATTGTTGTCCGTCTGGGTCAGGCTTGTAGTTGTCGCTTCTGTGTTGTTTCCCTGTGGCCGATGAGAGGGGCATGTTAACTCTAGCTCCTGCTTAACTTAAGATGCCTCTTTCTGATATTATTCCCTTATGTTGCGTGAAATCGTGTACGCTTTTTTGATGTCGAATGAGGACCCAAGCCGAGCACCAATTCCAACTAAAACTTCTGCCAGATCCAAGAGGCCTTCATCTGCAACTATTTGAAAGGGTCGACAATTTTTAACCGACCATTTTGTTAGAGCTAAAGTAATTTTAGCTTTGGTGCTAGCGTCTAATACGGTTTCTCCCAAAGCACCAGATGACGGCAAAGACCTCTCTTGTGCCTCACAAGTTTTGATGTGTTTCCAAAGAACTTCATCACGCTGGGACACGTTCTACAAGTGACTAAGCCTGGAACATCTCTGTTTTGTTTGTCGACAAGTATGCCGAACACAGACCAAACTTTGCTTCGTCCTCGTTTTTCGCTAATTTGATACTCCCCGAAACTAAGCTTTATTTGTACAGAATGGGTAACTAATATTAAAAAAAAGGATTAAGTATATTTCTACATGATAGATATATAGTCTGGGGAGCCACAGTAATTGCGCAGCGCTGAAGTGCGTAAATTTATATTGATGCCCATAAGAATGCAACACCAATTCGGAGCTGAGCGGTTTCTGATGCTACATATAATATTTACTTACAACATCTGCAGGATCAATATTCTTCATTTTTAACCCCAGCACAGACAAACTGATTTCCTCTACAATATTATACACAGTAGCCCCGATGTTTCGAAACATATCGAAACGTTTGAAACATGGTCTCAAATCCACACTGTGAGCTAAAATTTTTGTTGTGTATTCATATGAACCGAATGATTTGAAACATAGGTTTCGGATGATTCATATCTCGAAACTGGGAAGCACAGTAGTAACAGTATCCTAGCCTACTAAGGTAATACTGTGATCGAAACATATTGTTGATTCATGCAGGGCTCTAATACACACTGACCCGGGAAAAATATCCGCGATCCTGGATATTCCACGCCTACAAACGACGAAACAAGTGCACAGCTTCCTGGGAGTAGCCTCATGGTACAGAAGGTTCGTCCCGAACTTCACGGAACTGGCGCAACCACTGTACAACCTGGTCAAAAAGGACACAAAGTTTATGTGGAGCGAGGAGACAGAAAAAGCAACGCTAAGCCTAAAGAAAGCGCTAACAGAAGCACCGGTACTGACTTGCCCGGATTTTGGAAAAACATTTGTACTTCAGACGGACGCCAGCAACTGCGGATTAGGAGCAGTTCTAACTCAAGACGGCGAGCACGTGATATTATACGCAAGTCGGAAGTTCACAAAGACAGAGCAAAACTACTCAGTCATCCAGAAAATGAGGATGTATTTGGAAGGTTATCACTTTGAAGTGATCACAGATCATCAGGCGCTAAAATGGCTGAAATCGATAGAGAGCCCATCAGGATGGATTGCCAGATGGGCATTGGCAATGCAGCCATACTCGTTCGAAATACGCTATCGCAAAGGAAAGCTCAATGTCGTTGCAGACGCATTATCCAGAATGCCCAAAGAAGAAGCACACGGAGCCGAGGTCGATGAAGACAACTGGATTAAACAGAAGGTCCTAAATCTAGAAACATGGCCAGATTACGCGATAATAAACGGGAAACTATACAGACATCTACCGTCATAGGCCGCAGACGAAGACACACAATGGGAAGAGGTAGCGGCCGTCCGGAAAGCAAAAACCGAAATCATAATAAAGGTCCTAAGGGAACAAGTCATAGCACGATTTGGAGACCGAAAAAAGCTGGTCTCAGACAATGGAGTACAATTTACAAGCAACAAGTTCAAGGCACAGGTGCAGAAATGGGGAATTGTTCACCAGCTGACAGCCCCATACACCCTTCAGGAAAACCCGGCAGAAAGAGCAAATCATACGATAAAAACGATGATAGCCAATTTCTCAGGAACAGAGCACACACGATGGGATGACTACCAGAAATATCGCAAGCGCTGTAGCACACCTCAACATGGGAAAGGTAGCACAGGACCAAGCCAGATCGTACAACCTTCGGAAAAGGAACTGGAGACACAAGATAGCAGACCTCGTCTGTGAAAGACACACCCCTTGTCGAAAGCAGCAACTGGATTCGCAGCCAAACTAGCCCTAAAATACGAAGGCCCATTCAAAGTAACAGGGTTCGAATCAGCGGTGATAGCGACAATAAAGGATATAGTGACCGGGAAGACGCACAGAGCCTACGTAAATGAACTCAAAACCCAAAGTAGAGACCCTTGACTAACGGCATGTGCAGCACCAAAAACCTCAAACTAAAACCATTCGCCCATTTGTCAGAATAAACAACAAACTTAAGAATTCACTCTGCAAATACCAGGAGAGCCTACAAAGGCTTTACCAGAAGCGGCGACGAGTGAACGAAAAGGCAAACGATCACAGCAACAACGACCCAGACAACGAAACGGCAAACGGACACAGCAACAACGACCAAGGAAACGACACGGCAAATAATTGGCAATGGATACGGACATCGAAACACCAACCAGAACAACGGAACACGACCCCCCATGCCAAGGACAACCACCGGAACAAAAAAACACGAACTAGCCGATTTTCAAGTACCTCAGACCAAATGGGTAACCCCGCGGCGGCTCTCCACCCTCGACTAACCGGAGTGGGAGCCAAAACCGCGGGGACATGACGAACACAAGAAAATTGTGGAAGAAGCCGTCGTTCGTCTCAAGGCAACCTGGCGCAGCGGAAATCGCAAAACACAACTGGTGGTGAGTTCAACGGCGTTATTGCTGGCGAAACTTATTTGTTGTGCTGGCTATGCGATAATACTGCGCATTTTAAGTGCGCCGGTGTCGGCGTACATGGTCGTATTGGTGATCTTATTTCCAAAAGAATTGGATTTCTTTGGACTTGCTCCGCGTGCCGTGAGATTACGGACGAGATGCGTTCCTTCATGCGGAAAACTCGGACTGGCTTCAGGGAAATCAAAAAGCTGTTTAGTCACCTTCACGAGAAGCTGATAGCCGTTGAGTCCCAGTTTAATGGGCTAAACATAATTAAGGAAACTCCAACAAAGATTTCTTTTCCTCCAACTGGCCAATTAATGAACCATCTTACTCCTACTATTCCACCCTCATCCGTGAAGGATCCAGGCTCCTCCAATAGCTCACTAATGTACGCTTCATTAGTTTCTGCTAACGCCAGTAAAATCGATAATGACTGCGTATCCTCGAATAACCTTGTGCCTCAACTGTCGGGTCCATTAATATTGCGCCCTACCATGGAATCCGCCATGTCTCCTACTAGATTGGCAATTCCTACTCCAGTGCTTAATTTTGTTGTTAATTTTTGTTGTTATTTAACAAATCGTACCTAAAAGGTCCATTACAATAGCATTTATTCAAAAGCTGTTTCTGCAAATTCGGGAGTTTTATAAGGCAGTCACCTTGGTCCTTTACTATTTGGCTTATTTATCAATGATCTTCCTCAAGGAATTGAGTTCTCCAAAGTGCTTATGTATGCGGATGATGCCAAGTTATGTATGCATTTGACCCCACCTATTTCCTACATGCAGCTACATCCAGCTCGACTTAAACAACCTTCAATCCTGGTTCCTAGTCAACAAGCTACTGCTTAATCCAGATAAATGTAAATCCATGTAATTTTATCGATCCAATCCATACATTTGTGCATTCTCAATAGATCATGCTGCACTTGACGCATTGATACTGTGCTTGATCTTGGTGTCATATTTCACCATAAAAATTGTGTTAATTGCCACGTCAGAACCATCTCCAACAAAGCTAAGTGCTTATTAGCTTTCATCAAACGCTGGTCTAAGGATTTTGATGACCCTTTCACCACTAAGTTACTTTACGTCTCTCTAATTCGTCCTACACTTGAGTACTGCTCCAGTGTTTGGTCTCCACAATATGAGCACTATCAAAATATGATAGAGTCCGTTCAAAAGCAATTTCTCCTCTTTGCAGTACGAGGCTTAAACTGGGAGGAGGACGCCTTCTTATAAAGATAGGTTGCGCCTCTTAGGATCTTATCTTATCTACCTTAAAGGATCGTCGGACCTGTTATGGTGTGATATTGCTTCACAAACTCATTACTGGCGCCGTCTATTCAGTTGATCTGTAAGCTACCCACAATTGGAACGTTCCTTGCAGAGCTACTCGCCGATTCCGTCCATTAGCACTTCCTGTGTGCAGGTCAAACTACTCCCGTTTCGACCCCTTTCGAATCCTATGTGATAACTATAATAACTATAACTTTACCATTTAATATCCTATGAGTGCTCTGCCAAGGCTAATTCGCCAAAAGTCATTGCGTTCCTGTCATCATCAACTTAATAAGTTCTCCTAACTATAATTATAAAAAGGGTATATTGTATTCGTGCAAAAGTATGTAACAGGGAGAAGTAAGCGTTTCCGACCCTATAAAGTATATATATTCTTGATCAGGGTCACGAGCCGAGTCGATATAGCCATGTCCGTCTGTCCGTCTGTCTGTCCGTATGAACGCTGAGATCTCGGAAACTATAAAAGCTAGAAGGTTGCGATTTCACACACATATTCTTGGGCTTCCTACGCAGCGCAAGTTTGTTTCATTGGGGTGAGGCGCACCTCCTAACGCCCACAATCGACATAAACGATTTTCAATTTTATAGTGTTTATTAATACTTATCGAAATGTAGAAGACATTTTTCAAATCGGACCATTCATTAAAAAGTTATACGCAATCAAAATTGTTTATATATCTATCTCCCTCGCACTCCCTTTAGCTGAGTTACGATTATTAGATAGTCGGGACACCAACCCGAGTACAGCATTCGCACTTCCTTTAGCTGAGTGACGGGTATTAGAAATTCGGGACACCAACCCGACTATAGCGTTCTCTCTTGTTTTATATTATCATTTTCTAATTTATGATGTTTCTTTTTTTAAATACATATAGATCATATACATAAATACATATTAAATACGTATATAATTTAAATCCCATTGAGCAGTACATTGCGTTAAACAAACAAATAAAACAAAACTCTAAGTGCAATTTATTTTCATCTTCTCTTCATTTGAACAATAAATCCGCGTCAAATATCTAGGGAATTAGTATCCTGTTCGCGGACTATTTCCAGTACACATATTCGGACTCTATGTACTGTCCTATAATAGATAGACGTGAGGTCTTTCATGGTCTATCCTCGAATAATATTCTACAGATCCCGAAAAGGTGCCTAGCTCCGATCTTAAATACTGCACAGAACCACTTTCTGTTCCAATTACTATGATTTTTATTCAGCTGTTTGGAAGTAGTCCTTTATGATTCCTCTTCATAAAAAGGGCAGCATGTCTAATATTATGATCTATCGAGGCATAACAAAACTTAGTGCAGCTAAAGCAAAGCTAAAAAAAAACTTTCTATGCCGTTCAACTACAACTAACCTGCTGGAATGCACGACCTTCATAGAAGCTTAAATAAACTGATATCAATATTACTAAGTTAAGCTAAGCGTTTACCCTTTGATGCAGCGTGCCATAATTTTTTATCCACAGTTGCTCCTTTTTAGATTCCATCAAACTTTTCTGTAGTGGACCTGATAAAATTCAGAAATTGGAATAGCCCGTTCAGACCAACTCGTTGGTCCACTTGTTTTTACTAGAGGTCTGCGTGAATGCAATAATTTTTCACTCAACAGTACTGTATAGTAGTGAGAAGTATGCACAGGCAATAGTCGAGCGGTTAGATCTTCCATCTATTATACATTAATACCCATGTTTAATTCATACATGCGGATAGAAACATTTTTTTTTCATAAATATTTGTATATACTTTTCATTTGTGACTAGCAGACGCATTTGTGCACGGGCTCTGGAAAAAACACGGATTAACACTTAAAAAACCAAAATTTAAATTCTGAAAACTATATAAGAGTGTTGCGGAAGCTTTTAGCGTTCTGCTTAGGAACAATCCCTTCACAAAGTGCCTCTATTTAAATATTTATAAACAAAACTAAAAATCGACGCTCAAAGTTATACGCGCCTAAGAAAGAAAATTGCGGTTTAACGAAGGAAACAAAACATAAACACTCAAAACGGCGGCTAGTTGAAGGCGGCATAGCAAAACAAAGTAAACAGCACAGCTTGAAAAATACACTGCTACAAAATGTCGTTGACTTCCACTGCACCGCCGACGAATCGCACCCGGAACAGCTAGCGACCGAGTTTCTGATGTCCACTCACCACAACTGCTGGAGCTGTTTAAGGTCCGCTTCCAAGAGCAGACCGACCAAATCGCGAACCACGTCAGGGATGCAGAGCAGGGCATCCTCAGCAGCCTCATGGATCGCCTGGAGCTGATCTCGGGTGAGGTTAAACAGATGTTTGCCCGAGTCACTAATTTGGAGCGCGACGTGGTCGATCTTCGCTCTCAGAAAGATCGGCTGAGTGAGCGGGTTGAGCGGCTGGACCGGGAGGTGGCGGACTGGCGAGAACTGGGTGAGCGAGTAGGAGGTCTAGAGGCAAAACAGGCAGCCCAAAACATGGCAAACAGTGCGTGCGAACTGCGAATTCACGGTGTTCCCTTTGTGGAGGGAGAAAATGTACGAGCTCTCTACAACCAGTTACGCTATAACCTGCAACTGGCTTCTCCACCAAGGGTACGAGAAATTTTCCGAGCCCGAAAATCACAACAAACGCATGTCGATCCCGTGATTATTATGAAATTGGAAACGTTCATGAGAAAATCACCCTTCTACGTAAAACTGGGTTATACCGTCTCGAGCATAAAAAAAAACTAAGCATGCATTTATTGGGTTTCATCTCTAATGCTGTAATTTATGTTAATGAGCAGCTTTCAAGAGAGAACTACCAAATTTTCAAAGAAGCCATGCGGATGAAAAAAAAAAGTTCTCTCAGCAGTGTTTACTCGGCGCAGCCTTATACACGTCCGCTGCAAAGAAAGAGAGGGCGTTCACTGCATCGAACGCATCGAGGAGCTTTTGTCTCTTATACAAAAAAGTCTTCAGATCTCCCCCTCTCTTCAACCGCCTCTCTGACTGCCGTTTCAGCTGGACCAGATGGCGCTGCAGGTGTTTCAAATAGTTTTCTATCTTAAATTAGCAAACACAGCACTCTTAATTGAGATAGGTTTAGTATTAGTTTCTTATCAGAAAATCTACTTTTATTTTAATGTCATTCCTTTAAATATTGAGTTTGCGCCTATAAGAACCTTTTATTTTTTCAATGCAGGATGAGATAGGTAGTTCCATAACTGGTGCCTTGATAAAAACTATTAGTAATTACCGAAACGGTCTTAAAGTCGTTCACCTAAATGCACAAAGCTTACTTAATAAAATAGATGAGTTCAGATTCATTTTTTCCCAGTCAAATGTAGATGTGATATAATCATATATGTGTGTCTGAGACGTGGTTGTTGCCTGATTTATGTGATTTGTCAATTGTTTGTAATGGTTATGTTGTTTATCAAGCAACCAAGTGGATACATTTTTTAGAAATTACAAATAGAGTATATGGGAAACTTCTTCTCGGCTGCATATACAGACCCAACCGTACCATCGACTATGAGCCAATACTCAGCGTTATCGCAGAC
Source organism: Drosophila lutescens (assembly GCA_037075285.1). Taxonomy (NCBI): domain Eukaryota; kingdom Metazoa; phylum Arthropoda; class Insecta; order Diptera; family Drosophilidae; genus Drosophila; species Drosophila lutescens. Next base: position 78,271 of record JBAMCF010000523.1, on the reverse strand, counting down.
ATTTCGCTGTTGTACTCGGACGTCATACTGGCAGGCGATTTTAATATTTTCCATTTTTCCAGACATGCCTTAATATTCTTGACCTATGACATGACCTTTGACTATCAAACGACTTCTTTCAATTACAGGGACTATAAGAACATTGACCTAACAGGACTTCAACTTGTGACTGGCTATCCATTTACCAAACTTCCCATATTGATTGTCAATTGCATGTTTTAAATAGTAATGTCAAGTTCTTGTCTAACAAATGTGTGCCGTTAAGAACTAAAGTGATTAAGCCGATGCAAAATCCTTGGTTGAATAACGAAATTAAAAATCTAATCCATCAGCGAGATGTTGCCTACCGTAAATGGAAGCGCTACAAAACTGACGACTTTAGAAACAATTACAATGAGGCTCGAGATATTGTCAATAAAAAGATTTATTCTGCTAAATGCAGATTTTATAGATCAAAGTTTGAAAATTGCTTTCCTGCTAAGCTCCGCTGGGCCGAAATTAAGAAGTTAGGAATAGGAAAATGCACACAGAAGACTGAACTATACGTTGATGTTGAAAAACTTTATCAAAAATTTTAAGAAATTGATGTACCTGAAGCGATATGCAATACTTACCCGAATACTGTATTTAACTGTGATAATAGTTATACCCGTTACTCGTAGAGTAAAAGGGTATATTGTATTCGTGCAAAAGTATGTAACAGCTAGAAGGAAGCGTTTCCGACCCTATAAAGTATATATATTCTGATCAGGGTCACTAGCCGAGTCGATATAGCCATGTCCGTCTGTGCGTCTGTGCATCTGTTCGTCTGTCTGTCTGTCCGTATGAACGCTGAGATCTCGGAAACTACAAAAGCTTGAAGGCTGAGATTTCCCACACATATTCTTGGGCTTCCTACGCAGCGCAAGTTTATTTCAAAAAGGTGCCACACCCCTTCTAACGCCCACCATCGCCCACTAACGATTTTAAAATGTGTCTGGCGCCCACACCTTTAAAGATTTCCGAGAAGTATAAATGCAATTTTTTTGTGTATATTTATACCTATCGAAATGTAGAAGACATTTTTCAAATCGGACCATTCATTAAAAAGTTATTTGCAATCAAAAAAATTGTATATATCCATCTCCCTCGCAGTCCCTTTAGCTGAGTGACGGGTATTAGATAGTCGTGACACAAACCCGACTATAGCGTTCTCTCTTGTTTTAGTTTCATGTGTGTCAATTCGTGTGATGTCCTTGCTAGTATTCTTATGGTAAAATCCAATGCTGAAGGCCTCGATAACATAATCCCTAAATTTTAAAAAATGTTACTTCCCATGCAGTTGTCCCACGTCACCCATATTTTTAATACCGCAAAAACTACGTGTTCGTTCCCTACAGTATGAAAAAAAGCAAAGATTCTTCCGATTCCGAAACCAAATAATGACTTCAGACCCATATCAATGCTTCCTGTTGGGGACTAGCCCCAAAGAATTTGTAAACATATAATGTAAATAATTATAATTTCAAAGCTCACGCTCTTATAGCTGTTAAGCTACAAATGTTATTGTAATCAGCTGCTCCAAGGCGCTGCCAACTTAGATAAATTGTACTGGAAGACACTGGAAAACACACACACAGACACTTGAAGTTAGAGGGTGAAACAAGCCGGCAGCAACTTTGTAACGCGAATTATATAAAATTCCAAATTCAAGGCTACTCTGATTTTTTCATCAAAAAACCAATATTTTTCTCTTGCAAATGCGGAGGGTCAAACGTGGTTTTCAAGGCATAGTTTCTTTGGAAATGTTGCTTAGAATTGTCCATAGAATACGTTCCCCCCCTACGATTTATCACTTTTTTTTGGCCCATTCAAATCGACCCACTCTAATACATATGTGTGTTCACATACACCACACATAACTGGAGCACGTTTTTGATCAACTTTCGGCTGTCCGCGCTATTTCACATGACATTCGCAATCGTCGTCGAAGTGTGCAATATGTGCCACTCATTCCAACCATCGTAACAATCGTCGAAGGCATCCTAGCTGAGCCGTTCATCTTATCGTCGTTACACTCCATCAATATTGTCGCCGCCGTCCCAACGCCCCGGAACCAGCTAAGGCTACGGCATCATCTGCCAACACCGCCTTTAACATCGCCTAATCATCGCAAGGAACGCTTCTTCTAACCTCGCCTCCTCACCTCAACATCACTTCTACACATTCGTCCATCGATATCTACATTCTACAGTAGATCTACACACATTATGAAGTCTGTATACACATCTACAACTTTACTTTGCAAGACATTCGGAAAATTATTTAGTCAACCTTCACTATTGCCCAATTAGTGAGTCTTTATTTCCATCCTTAATAAACATTTCGTCAACAATCGACTAAATCTACCTTGGCTCAATAATTTCAAAATGTCTGACATAGAACAATTAAAATCACAGCGTTCCAGTACTCGCAGGAGTATGACACGTATCAAAACCATTATGGATCCAATGCAACAACGCTCCGCTGCGGATTTAACTTGTCGTCTGTCAATACTCGAAGCCTATTTCAAGCAGGCGCTATCGTTGCAGTCGCAGATCGAGGAATTGGACGCCGAGGAGATAAATCGCGATACCCGTGGAGATATAGAGGAGCTTTTTATCGGAACAAAGGTATGCATCCAGGATCAGCTTGGCCCTGATGCACACAGTACTGCAATTGGCGATATAAATGTCAATGTCGCCAGGCCAGCAAAAAAACTACCTCGACTCGCATTACCGATATTTGATGGCAAGTGCTCTGAATATCAAAACTTTATAACATCGTTCAGGGAGGTTGTTGGAAATCAAAGTCAATTAGCACCCATCGAAAAGTTCAATCAGTTATTAAATTGCCTTCGTGGATCAGCACTGAAAACCGTTAGGGCTTTTCAAATTACATCGGAAAATTACCCTAAGGCCTTAGAACGACTAAAAACTCGCTACGATAACCCAACCCTTGTATTTATCTAAAATAGACACTCTCTTTGCTCTACCTGGTGTCCCCAAACCAAATGGGAAACAATTACGTAGTCTTACCGACAATGCCTCTGCTCTCTATAATTCCTGCTTGTCCTTGGGAAAAGAGTCAGATCTCGCTAAATTAATGCTAATTTCGATCATCACTAGCAAGGTAGACCAGGAAACTAATAGAAAGTGGAATGAATCCTCTAACTACATCACGTTACCCACTTGGGACAATTTCGTTAAACTTATCGAACGCCATTGTCAGTACCTAGAATCTAGCCACCCATCACCCGAACCGCAACTAATCAACTTGAGCAACCAGAGGCCACGCCCACAGAGGCATCAATCTAACTTATCCTTCAGCTGTACAGCTCAAAACTGTCTCATGTGCTCAAGTGCGGAACACAAAATACTTCGGTGTCCACAGTTTATTAATCTCTCGTCCGAGTACCGTTTCAGTCACGCAAAAAGATTAGGGCTGTGCCTGAGCTGTCTTAGCAAGGACCATCAAGTATCCAATTGTCCGTCATCGCAAAGATGTCGAACGTGTTCGCGTACACATCATCCCTTACTGCATAGGGAATCATCAACTTTATTACTGATGAGTTTGCACAAACCCTTCGTATACCACGAACAAGGAAAATCATTGAAATTCGCAGCATTGGTGATTCACGTACCCAGGTTAAACATCGTACTACAACTAGTATCAAGTCCCGCTTCAACGATTTCGAACTCACTCTTGATTTTTGTGTAACCCCTAGTATCGCTCATCACCCAAACACAGAAATTGATATATCGTCATGGAGTTTGCCGCAGAACACATCCCTTGCCGATGAATATTTCAACAAATCTCGTCGTGCTGTCTTACTCCTTGGTACAGAGACCTTTTTCGAGATTTTGTCGGTTGGGCAAATCAAACTTAGCCCCAATTTACCTGTACTACAAAAAACGTTGCTAGGGTGGGTAGTATCTGGCCGATGCTATAATTCGTCTCTTCCTCATCAATTGTCATATACTTAATCAATTAACCAATCAGAAGACCAAATTAATCAAAATCTCAGCAAATTATGATAAATTGAAGAACTTAAGAGTTCAAGTGAGATTTACACACCCGACCAAAGAAGATGCGAAAAGATATTCTCAACCACAGTTCGTCGCGACCTAGAAGGTCGTGTTATTGTTCGTCTCCCTTTCAAGGACGATTGTAGTCTGTTAGGAGAATCAATTGATAGCGGCGATTACATCGAACACCCGACATTAGGAAACAATATATTGAATTTATGCAAGAGTTTCTAGATCTTGGTCACATGAGCATGGTTGATCAACCCAAACTCGACCAAGCTCACTTCTACATACCGCATCATTGCGTATTTAAACCAAATAGCACGTCAACAAAACTAAGAGTAGTATTTGACGCTTCGTGTCATACAAGTTCGCAAAAATCTCGAAATGATCTATTATTAGTCCAACAATACAACCAGAGCTCTATAGACTTCTTCTTCAATTTCGCATACACCGTTACGCCATTACTGCCGATGAGTTAAAAATGTTCCGGCAAATCCTCGTAGACAATAAGGATCGAAGGTTTCAATACGTTCTCTGGAGAAAGACACCACTTGACCCATTTCGTACCTTTGAGCTTAATACTGTAACTTATGGGACTGTATCGGCACCATTCCTTGCCATTCGCAGTATGACATACCTGGCAGACCAATACTCTGATAAATTCAAGGTCGGTGCACAAGCCATAAAATCTTCGTTTTATGTAGACGATTTTCTATCCGGTGCCGATACCGTTGAATCGTTAGTTCAGATCAAAAATGAAGTCTCTACAATTCTCAGCAAGGGCAATTTCCACCTGGCGAAATGGCATTCGAATCACAAGGACTTCATCGACGATAGCACTTTAAAAGATCTAAACTTAGAAGACGAATCAGTAAATAGCGCCCTGGGCTTAAAGTGGGACCAACGTAGCGACGTATTCCTTTTCTCGGTTCTTCCTCAGAAAACCTCGGAGACAGTTTCCAAACGCTCTATCTTGTCGGTTGCGTCTTCATTGTTTGACCCATTAGGCTTAGTAACGCCTGTCATAATAGTCGCAAAAATTATTCTCCAAGAGCTATGGATCTTAAAGGTTGATTGGGACGAATCAGTTCCCCAGAACATACACTTAGCGTGGCTCTCGTTTCTCTCCTCAATGTCTTCCCTACAATCACTAAGAATTCCTCGCTATTGTCTAAATCCGGATATAATCAGTCTGCAGCTTCATGGATTTTGTGATGCTTCAATCAGAGCCTATGGCTGTTGCATATATGCACGCGTCCTCAGTTCAGATGGTACAATAAGAGTACAGTTGAATCTCGAGTAGCGCCAACCAGGAAATTGTCGATTCCCAAATTGGAATTGTGCGGTGCACATTTATTGTCGAAACTCTACAATAAGGTTATTAGTTCCTTCGCAAACAAAAACCCAACTACATATTTATGGTGCGATTCACAAATTGTATTACACTGGATCCGTCAACATTCAGCCACATTATCTACGTTTGTAGGCAATCGCGATTCGGAGGTTCAAGAGGAAACAACCGCTTGCCGTTGGAGGCATGTTCCTACGCACCTCAACCCTGCAAATCTTATCTCGAGAGGCTGTATGGTGGCGGAGCTAAAGGAGTCCAGATGGTCCGACGGACCTGAATTTCTACAGTTAAATCAAGCTCAGTGGCCAGCAGACAAACGAGAGGAGCCGGATGTAGAAATTGTAAACATGGAATCCCGGAAAACAGCATTCGCAATATCAACCATCTCAAACCAACTTCTGGAAGGTGGCGTCTACAAGATTAGCTCCCACACCCGTTGCTTATCAGTTGTCGCCTGGATGCTTCGATTTGCCGATTCTTCCAGACAGCGTAAAGTAGCCAATAGCTTATCACCGTCCGCAGATGAACGCGCGATGCATTGTATTGCTTGGAATTTACAAAAGAAGTACTTCAACGAGGAATTTAACCTGCTGCAAAGCGGCAAGCATATTCGAAGCAATCTCAAAAATCTTGGCCTTTTCCTCCAAAGGTGCGATAATTTTGAGCTGATCAAGGTAGGAAGACGTTTAGAACACGCTGATGTTCCTGACAGCCAAAAACATCAAATCTTGTTGCCAAACAACGATCACTTTGTAGACCAATACATGCGGTACGTTCATCTAAAAAACTTCCATGCTGGTCCAAAAACGCTTGTGGCCCTAAGCAGATTACAGTTTTGGATCGTCAACGCCAGGAATGTTCCTCGCCGAATCATACGTTTGTGCGTACACTGCGTACGATATCGCCCGGTTTTACTCAACCAAATCATGGGTCAATTTCCCAAGGATCGGCTTATCCCCTCGAGACCATTCTCAAAATGCGAAACTGATTTTTGCGGCCCAGTAAACATTTACATGCGAATTCGTGGCAAGCCACCTAGCAAGGCGTATATAGCTGTGTTCTTTTGCTTTGTTGTCAAGGCCATACACATCGAGTTAGTCGCAAGCCTGTCAACGGACTCATTCGCTTAGTGTCGAAATTTTTGATTTTTATATTCCTAAAGTTTTCATTCTCAACTCGGTTGAGCCCGCCGTTTGAATGCAAATTACTGAATTGTGTTAAAACCATCGTCTTTATAAAGATATTGAAAAATAGTTAACGACGCGAGTGCATTGTGCATTGTTGTTGTTTTTTATTTACATTGTCGTTTTTGGCGCTCTCTCGCACCGTTTGCTCTGCTCATCTCCCAACTTCAGTCACCGACTCTCATTTTCGAGTTAACGGTTCTTTGCTGATTTGGTCATATCGTGCTCTTTCTTTCCTCTTATCGCGCTCTTTCTTTCCTCGGCGCCCTCATAGCCACACAGCTGTTTGTTGGCACTCGTCTAAAGCTTTCTGTTTACATTTCTCTACATTCTACATTCTACATTTTTTATCTTACTTTAACTTGTAAACAATGTCTGCTTGCTGTGTTGTTGGTTGCCAATTTACTGGCAAAATCACTTATCGGCAGCCGATTGTTAATTGCTGGTTATGTGAGAACATTGCGCACGCTAAATGTGTTGACTTTGGGCATAGTGCGGCCCAAATTGCGGATCGTACTAGGTCTAATGCCAACCTAGACTGGACGTGCCCTACATGCCTACATATCAAAATTGATATTAGATCATTTATGAGGCAAATGGAGCTGGAGTTCCAGGCTTTACGTGCTGGATTTACGGACTTATTAAGTCGGTTTAATGTTTTCGACTCAAACTTTAAAGGTCGTATTCTACTTAATCAAATATCATTAAATATAAATCGTAGTCCTACACTGCCTAATATCTCTCTACATGTTCCAGATCTCTCGAGCAACCTCTCTCTTCCCAGCCCCACTGCAAGCTATATGTCGTGCGATGAGGACGATCCCAATGGGAGCGAGTCATCAACAACTGATGTCAGGGTGCAATCCCTGCCAGATTCTCCCAATCGGTCACCGGCTGTTGCCACTTCGGGGGCTCTGCCGCACCTCGTACTGCCCTTAGATAATACCCTTGCACCTCCTCCTGTTCCACTTTCTAGCATGATCCCTAGGAAGAATAGTAATAGCCCAGCTCTCTCTTCTCCGGTACCACTCACTCTCATAGTACCTAGGAAGTCTATTTTTGTGTCAAGATTGAATGCAGCACTCACAGTCAACGACGTGATGCATCATATTGTCTCAAAATTAGTATTGACATCACTAAATTTAATTTTAAACAAATAAGAGATTATTCTTCATTTAAAATACTTGTTCCGGATGAACTGTTCTCCAAACTTATTGACCCTAATTTTTGGCCTGCTGATATAATTGTTCACGAATATATAAAAAAAAATAATTCGCTTCCCATCACTTCCTTGTCGGCGCCCAGCTCTGCTTCAAATTCAAAAAACTAAATTTCACAATCCACTATCAAAATGTACGGGGGCTTCTTAGTAAACTCTCAACGCTTTATAAAAACAGCTCAATTTTTGAAGCCAATGTTATTGTATTCACTGAGACCTGGCTTAACCCATCTGTACACGATAGTGAGATTTTGTCAAATAACTTTTTTGTTTATCGCAATGATCGTCATACCCGTCGAGGTGGAGGCGTTCTTATTGGAGTCAAATCCGATTTAACTTCTGAGCTTCTTGATATTTCTGGTTCATCAGGTATTGAATTTATTTGCGTAAAACTATCTTTCCCAAAAAATAACATTTTTTTAACTTGCTCCTATATACCCCCTAGCTCCGAATTTAACGTGTATATATTGCACCTGTCCGCCATACAGTCTATTTCCTTGTTGCTTGCTGAAACTGACCAACTCATTGTGCTCGGTGACTTTAATCTTCCCAATATTTCTTGGTTGGAGAGTAATGACTCATTGGCAATGATTACTAGGATGCAACATGACTTTGTTGATGGTCTTGTTGAACTATCCTTGCAGCAAGTTAACTGGATTCCCAATCATATAGGTCGTCTCCTTGACTTAATCTTCGTCTTCGATGGTATCGATGCTGAAGTTAGTCGAATTCCGCCACTATCTCTACCTGAAGATTGTCATCATCCTACCCTTCAGCTCTGTATAAATGGATTTTTTAATGCTCCTAGGACTGCAATAAACGTACATCCTAGTTTGTGTTTTAAAAAGACTGACTATGCTAAACTAGTTGAATCTTTATCGACAATTAATTGGTCCTATCTTGTTAACCTTCCTGTTGATGATGCAGTTGGGTATTTTTATAAAGTCCTTTACCGTCTATTTGATGTACATGTCCCTCTTTCCTCCTTGAAAAATTCTTATAGCTCTCCATGGTTTACTCGTCAACTATCCTATCTTAAAAATAAAAAAAACAGACTTTTTAAACGGTTTAAAATTTCTGGCTTGCTGACGGACTGGGCCAAATATAGTTCTGCTAAGGCGGAATTTGTCCAGCACAATTCTGACTGTTATCAAAATTACCTGTCTCGTTGTAAGCGTGATTTCAAAAGTAATCCTAAACTTTTTTATTCTTTCGTCAATTCTAAGCGGAAATCTAATTGCTTCCCTCATTCTCTTTTTCTTAATAATAAGATAGCTTCTGATGACAATGATATTTCCAACCTATTTGCTGATTTTTTTCAATCGACTTATACGGAATGCAATGGTGTTTTTGATAAAGATTATCCATACCCACTACCTCATCTGAACTCTATCTTCAAACCAGTGATTAATGTATCTGATGTTCTTCAGAGTCTTGATACTCTTAAGCTCTCTTTTTCACCGGGTCCTAACAAAATACCAAGTTGTATACTGAGGAATTGTTCGTCCTATCTAGCTTATCCCTTAACATTAATATTTAATTTGTCGCTAAGTCAAGGAAGATTTCCATACATATGGAAGGAATCGTTTATTGTTCCATTGTTTAAAAAAGGGAACAAGTCCGATATCTCAAATTATCGTGGTATTGCTAAACTCAGTGCAATTCCTAAACTTTTCGAAAAAATTATTACCTGTCAGTTGCAGCATCATTGCCGGTCTATTATTTCACCGTGTCAACATGGCTTCACTAGGCGTCGCTCTACTTCTACAAACCTACTTGAATTTACATCTTTAATTACTAGAGGCTTCCTGACACATCATCAATCGGATGTGATTTATACCGATTTTTCTAAAGCTTTTGATTCTGTGAACCATAAACTTCTTATTTATAAATTGTCCCTTTTAGGGTTTCCTCCAAACCTACTTGACTGGATACTTTCCTACCTTTCTAATAGAACTCAAATGGTCTGTTTTAACAATAGAATTTCCAAAATAATTAATGTTATAAAATCGTCTACCGTATTAATGTATGCAGATGATGTCAAGCTATGTTTGTCCATGTGTTTACCTAGCTCATATAATGACCTTCAATTAGATCTTGACTGTTTGTATACGTGGTGCATGATTAACATGTTAAATTTAAACTATTCTAAATGTAACTTTATGACCTTTTATCGTTGTAATCTGTAGGGGTGTGAATTATAGGAAAAGGATTTTTGTATATTTTAACCTCAACTCCCAGAAAAATACCAAACGATATGTCAGTATTTTCCAACACTGCTTGTCGCAATGACAGTTGACAGCAGCTTGCCGCGGCCATTGCAGTTTTTTTATTCTCTTATTTCTGATCTTTCGGCCAAAGCACACGCGTTTGATCTCCAAGCGAGTTTTTATAAGTGATTGCTAAGTTCTGGCGTATATCTATAAACGCACCACATCGGGCTTTCTACCCGCCCCCCAACCATTGCATCAGGAATTAAGAGACCGAAGAAACCAACTAGATCCCAATTCTCAACGTTGGCTGGCTGTTTTTTTTTTTTTTTTTTTTTTTGTTGGCAGTAAACCTAACCTCCAACTAAAAAGTCGAAAAAAACCAATTAGGTGAGCCTATCAAGCCCCTCAATAAACGAATACTAATAGGTAATTATTAGGAAGTGCGGATCGGGCCTCGGAGCAATCGCCAGGTGCTCGTTTTGGCCACTCTGGTCGCCAACACGTGGAGCCGGCCTACCTCTCGAGCCGAGCCACGCGTAACCGACGAGCCCCAGCAACGTATTGAAGGATATATACCGCCAATCTGCACGGCAGAATTCTGGTCGCCCACACGTGGAGCCGGCCTACCTCTCGAGCCGAGCCGCGTAGTTTTTAGTGCAAATTCAAGAGCGCTGTAATATGTACGGAAACTCTAGGTAAATAAACTACCTTTAGTTAACGCAGCCTGGGCCAGTTATTCATTTTGTTTGTAGTTTCTAAATCGATACACGTGTTGTACAGAGATTTTCCTGATCACTTGTGCGTAGCCTAAACCCGGAGCGTAGTTTGGTCATTCCAACGACCTACAGGAGCCTTTTCGTTGTCGACTCTACTGCCTCTCAGCTAAGGATTCACCAACCGATCTTGGCAGTTGATCTGACTGCATCAGCAATTATTTTTTTTGTAGTATTAAATATAGATAGATTTAAGTTTTGTAGACAATAAGTTTAGTAAACGGGTACAGTATGTATTATTGGCATTAGATTGACTGTTAACTAACAAAACCTTGTAGTTCACCCAGCACACACCCATCATACAGCATACACATCCACCTTTACATACACCGTCCACAGGCCTGTCGACTGCGTTGGAAGGAAATTTAAAGAATTCCTGTTGTAAGTACGGCATAGCCGATCGTAAGTTAACCTCAATCTGAACCAATTTACATAACTTATAGTTCAAATATCCACCCAGTAAAATTTTGAGAACAATTTAATTCACTTTTAATTGCTAACGTAAAAACCAATCGTCGAATTTTGAATGAAGAATATACCTGAAGTGTCTACCCATTATATGGTAAATTTTCCATGGGCAAGTTAACATTATTTGACTCCTAAGCAGTTGCCATGGGCAAGCTAACCTTAAGTCTTTTGTACGCTTTTTATGAATGAAGTAATCTGAAGTAAAATGAAGTAATTCTTTGCGAATTGGGACACCTAAAGTAACTGTGCATCATTATTAAGGGCATTGGCCACATACGCAAAGCGAGCCTATGCAAGGTTGGGTGGGTTTTGAAGAGGAATTACATGACATCTCAAATTCCTCACACTTAATATAAATTTAGGTTCTTTGGGCTTTGGTTTAGTTAGTCAATAGTCCCTACTCTGTCTACTATTTAAGTTTATGTGACGGCGCGGTTCTCTAGGTAGCAAAACCCCACTCCCATTTTCCCTGAGCACAGTCGACCCTGTAGGCAGAGTACGCTGCCAGATAGCCGCACACATTGCCGTGTTCGTTACATATTCTTTGGCGCCCAACGTGGGGCGAACGGAAAACAGGAAAATAACTTATCTGGAGAAGATAACCGAGTTTAACTGTTCGTGTCGCTACCAAAAGAAAATTCTAAAGTAAAATTCAAATTTTTGTATAATTTCCTAATTTGAGCCTTAAGGTGATCAGACGGAATTCACACATCGCACGTTCTTGCAGGTGCTGAACCTCGATTATTTTATTGCTCAATCTTTATTTCCCTATCAACACTAAATGTATGGTTTCGGACTGTGAAATTTGAGAAAAGCTCGAATTCGCACCAATCAACATTATTCCTCTAATTTTTAGATTTGGTACACCTAGGAAAAGTCATTAGAGATTAACTTTGTTTGAAATTTCTGCCAAGTACTCATGATAGTATTCTTAGAGACCAAACATTAAGTTCACTACTGCTTTGAGATTGGTTTTAGCCGAAAAATTTTTGGCAAGACACTCAGCAGGCGTGCACTTGCTTTCCCAAGATTAAAATTATTTTGCCCAACAGAAACCCTAATTTTATATTAAATCTCATTTGATGCACGGTTACTAAAAGGTAGTCCCAACCTTAAAACTGAGTTTGTTTAAATCTACAATATTTGAGAAACATAATAATAATACATAATACAACAACATGTCAGTTCAGCTTAATCGAGACGGGGCTGAAGCCGCCGCTAGTGGAGATGAACCTTCGCTTTGTATTATTTGCAATGATACTATGGTTATAGATACTGAACTTGCAGAAACCCCATGTAGACATAAATTTCACAGAACATGCGTAGTACTTTGGTTAGGAACTAATGAAACGTGTCCGCTTTGCCGAAGTGCTTGTACCCTAGTACAACTGATAACTTTTCCCACTGCTCAACCGAGTAGATCTACTAATGATGATAATAGGGAAGCTCGAGGTGCTTCTGCCAATCAACATTCTGATGCGGTCAACCGACGTAGACCTAACACCAGAGCGAATTCCAATCAGAATTCAACCAATCAAAGTGCACACTCTGGCTTGAGAGGCCTAAACCCAACACAAAGATCAACGGAACGTCAAAGTATTTCCGAAACGCGAGTACAGCAGCTAATTACAGATTCCTTAGAAACCTTTCGCGTCAGCATGGTTGCTGCTGTGGCTGATGAGATCAGTACAACGATGCGGAACCTTCAGTTGGCTAATAATTCCCAAAATCCGCGGAATGAAATCCCAGTGGAGAATCCTTCTAACTTAAATCGATCCAATGCAAGCAGAGTAGACAGTAATCAAGCCTCTAGTATTCGTTTGCCTTCAGGAGATCCTATGGCCCAAGCCGTAACTCGTCCCGACAAAGTTTCAAGCGTTATTTCCAATTGGCGTGTGAAATTTACTGGCATGGCCAATGATATACCTGTTGAAGACTTTATCTATAGGATAAATAGTTTAACCATTCAATGCCTAAACGCAAACTGGAATTTGCTATACCAATTTGCCAACGTATTATTTTCCGGACCAGCTTTACAATTTTACTGGCGTTTTCAGAGATCTTCAAGTGAACCGAATTGGTTTCACCTGTGCAGAAGTCTCCGTGAACGGTATAGAGAACAGCGCACTGACGAAGAAATTAAAGACTCTCTTCGACTTAGAAAACAGAAAAGCGGAGAAAATTTTGATGATTTTCTAGATGCTATCCTAACGATTGCAGATGCTTTGCGTGAGCCTATGACCGACAGTGAACTAGTAACCAATGTTAAAAAGAACCTTAAACCTGAATTACGACTAGAACTATTACATGTTATGACTCCAAACATAGCCTCCTTGAGAGCAGAGTGCCACAAGCACGAACGATTTCTTAATAGCATGGCAGGTAGATCGGCAGCCCGACCTCCTTCAAACAGGCGATTTGTAAATGAGGTAGCACAGGATGAAGACTTTAGGGAAGAAGAGAATTATCAAAATTTAAATGACATAGAAATAAATGCGATGCGTAATGCTGAGCGCTTTAAATGTTGGAATTGTGAGGAAACCGGACACAGATATCATGATTGCCTCAAGGCCAGACGCATATTTTGCTATGGTTGTGGTCGTCCTGACACTTATAAGCCTAGTTGCTTGAAATGTAATCCACCGGCGGAAAACTCGTAAGAGGATGTCCATCAATCCTGACTGGTGGATATCCTGTTTCAAACCCCGCATCAGTAATAGGTGCTAATCATATTCCATCTTCTTATTTATCTAACTCTCAACCTGACTCGAAAACACCTAACCCAGAATTTGACAAACCCAACCGTGAGTTAAATAAAAGCCCACCCGTATCCTCAAGAAACTTTATAATTATCCCCTACCATGAACGAGTACGTAATTATTATCGGCGTAGAGCGGAAATATTTACTCTACGAATTGATTCCGCCAACAAAACTCGATCGGCTAAGCGTATGTGTTCATTTTGGAAACAGCAGCGCGAAATGAAGAAGTATGTCGTATCCTCTATTGTCAGGCAGGACAATGACAACCGTCCCTACATCGCGTTGGAATTATTTAACAAAACTTTCTTGGCCTTGCTTGATAGTGGCGCTAACAAAAGCGTAATAGGAGGTAATTTGGCTAAGTTGATTCCTACAGATTATCCAGGGTTAAAGAAGTTAAAATGTTTTGTTCGTACAGCCGACGGTCAAAATCAAGACGTCACAGCAACCATTGTTGTTCCGATTCACTATAACTCCTTATCTCAGGATGTCGAATTTTTAGTAGTACCCAGTATTAAACAAGATATAATCTGCGGAATGGATTTTTGGCAAATATTTGGATTAGGAATATCCAGTTCAACATCAATTTCTGAAATTTCTGACTCCAATGCCTTAAGTGACACACTTCTGCTTAATGCCACAGATCAAAAGCGATTACAAGCTGTTATCGAATTCTTTCCATCGTCTGACAAAAGTGGTTTAGGAAAAACAACCCTAATAGAACATCATATAGATACCGGTGCAGCGAAGGCAATAAAGCAAAGATATTACAACCTATCTCCACGCACGTGATGGTATACTTAGATGACCTATTAGTCATGTCTTCCAGTTTCGAAGAGCATCTTTCTCATCTGGCCGAAGTTGCTACACAACTTCGCAAGGCAGGTCTTACCATCAATATCGCCAAAAGTCAGTTTTGTTTAAAAAGAGTCGAGTACTTAGGATACATTGTTGGAGAGGGAACTTTGCAAGTGAATCCCAATAAAGTAACCGCCGTGTCCAACTTTCCTGTTCCTAAAACCAAACGTCAACTTAAGAGATTCCTTGGGATGACCGGTTGGTATCAACGGTTTATTAACCAATATTCTGAACGAACCTTCCTCCTAACCGAGTTGTTGCGAGGAAAAGAATTTCACTGGAATGACAGCGCCCAAGGTTCTTTTGAACAATTGAAAAAGGATCTGACCACTGCTCCACTATTAGTACATCCCAATTATGATAAGCCGTTTATAGTGCAGTGTGATGCCATGATCAATGGTGTGGGAGCGCTTTTAGCTCAATGTGATGAAAACGGAATAGAACGCCCTATTGCATATATGTCGAAGAAGCTTAATAGAGCTCAAAAGAATTATTCTACCACGGAACTCGAATGCCTAGCCGTAGTTTTAGCTATTAAAAGATTCCGCATGTATATCGAGGGACATCCATTTACTGTTGTGACCGATCATGCCAGCCTCCGATGGCTCATGACACAGCAAGACCTTCAAGGAAGACTTGCTCGGTGGTCACTTAAACTTCAAGGATTTAATTTTAGCATAGAACATCGTCGAGGTAGCGAAAATGTGGTAGCTGATGCCATTTCAAGATCTTTTGAATCGGATGATGTCCTTGCTACGATTGATATCGATGTTCTCCCTGAAATTGATGTGGAATCCAAATACTTTCAGTCTTCTAGCTATTCACAACTTAAAGAAAAGTTAACACAGTCCCAACTACCGGATATTCAAGTCATAGATGGTTTTCTGTATCACCGGGTTGGTTTCTCTAACACTTCTTCCGAGCCTCTTGATGACTCCTAGAAGCTTGTTGTTCCTGTCGAGCTAAGAGAGGGTGTAATCAAGTCAGCTCACGATCAGCCATCTTCCGCTCACTGCGGTATAGCCAAATGTTTGGAAAACATCCGAAGGAAGTTTTACTGGCCTCGTATGGTTGTGGATGTACGCACTTACATCAAGAACTGGGAGATTTGTAAGACATCAAAATATCCCACGCAGAAACTTAAACCACCAATAGGACAACAAATTGTTAGCGAACGAGTATTTCAAAGACTCTATATAGACTTTATTGGTCCTTTCCCAAGAACGAAAAGAGGTCATATAGGAATCTTTATAGTACTCGATCATCTATCGAAATTCACGTTTCTCAAACCCGTAAAGAAATTTACTACTCAAGTCGTTACGTCGTACCTGAAAGAAGAAATTTTTGATTGTTATGGAACGCCTGAAGTTATAGTAAGCGATAATGGCTCGCAATTCAAAAGTCATGACTTTTCTTCCTTTCTCTCTAAGCATGGCATTACCCACACTTGCACCGCAGCCTATTCGCCGCAGTCCAATGCCGCAGAAAGAGTTAATAGGTCTATCAATGCTGCATTGAGAGCATATACCCGATCCGATCAGAGAGAATGGGATAGATATCTTAGTAGTATAAATTGTTCCCTGCGTCGTCATATTCATCAGTCAATAGCTGAGTCTCCATTCTTTGTGGTCTTCGGACAGCATATGATGTGTCACGGAAAAGATTATAAAGTACTCAAAAATCTAAATTTGCTTAATGAAAACTCCTTACGACTTAACCGTCAAGATCAATTCTCTACAATACGTTTTGATCTCCAAAAGCATTTAGACAAAGCGTATGAAAAGAATGAGCATTCCTATAACCTCCGATCTAAGCCTCGATCTTTTCAGGTAGGAGATGAAGTGATTAAACGAAACTTTACCCTTAACAAGGCCGCCGCCAACTTTAATGCTAAGCTTGCGCCGGTAGGAATAAAAGTCCGGGTTAAACAAAGATTTGGAAACTCACTCTATTTACTTGAGGATTTAAATGGCAAGGAACTAGGAACATATCACGCAAAGGATATTTGGTAACAGTATACACCCTTTTCAGGTTTTATCTTTGTCGTAAAGACTAAAGATTAATCCTGTGCTGTAGGGGTGTGAATTATAGGAAAAGGATTTTTGTATATTTTAAAATATAAAACTAGAGTTACTGCTTCCGCAACCTTGTGGCAACCTCAACTCCCAGAAAAATACCAAACGATATGTCAGTATTTTCCAACACTGCTTGTCGCAATGACAGGTGACAGCAGCTTGCCGCGGCCATTGCACCACATCGGGCTTTCTACCCGCCCCCCAACCATCGCATCAGGAATTAAGAGACCGAAGAAACCAACTAGATCCCAATTCTCAACGTTGGCTGGCTGTAAAGTAAACCTAACCTCCAACTAAAAAGTCGAAAAAAACCAATTAGGTGAGCCTATCAAGCCCCTCAATAAACGAATACTAATAGGTAATTATTAGGAAGTGCGGATCGGGCCTCGGAGCAATCGCCAGGTGCTCGTTTTGGCCACTCTGGTCGCCAACACGTGGAGCCGGCCTACCTCTCGAGCCGAGCCACGCGTAACCGACGAGCCCCAGCAACGTATTGAAGGATATATACCGCCAATCTGCACGGCAGAATTCTGGTCGCCCACACGTGGAGCCGGCCTACCTCTCGAGCCGAGCCGCGTAGTTTTTAGTGCAAATTCAAGAGCGCTGTAATATGTACGGAAACTCTAGGTAAATAAACTACCTTTAGTTAATGCAGCCTGGGCCAGTTATTCATTTTGTTTGTAGTTTCTAAACAGAGATTTTCCTGATCACTTGTGCGTAGCCTAAACCCGGAGCGTAGTTTGGTCATTCCAACGACCTACAGGAGCCTTTTCGTTCTCGACTCTACTGCCTCTCAGCTAAGGATTCACCAACCGATCTTGGCAGTTGATCTGACTGCATCAGCAATTATTTTTTTTTGTAGTATTAAATATAGATAGATTTAAGTTTTGTAGACAATAAGTTTAGTAAACGGGTACAGTATGTATTATTGGCATTAGATTGACTGTTAACTAACAAAACCTTGTAGTTCACCCAGCACACACCCATCATACAGCATACACATCCACCTTTACATACACCGTCCACAGGCCTGTCGACTGCGTTGGAAGGAAATTTAAAGAATTCCTGTTGTAAGTACGGCATAGCCGATCGTAAGTTAACCTCAATCTGAACCAATTTACATAACTTATAGTTCAAATATCCACCCAGTAAAATTTTGAGAACAATTTAATTCACTTTTAATTGCTAACGTAAAAACCAATCATCGAATTTTTAATGAAGAATATACCTGAAGTGTCTACCCATTATATGGTAAATTTGCCATGGGCAAGTTAACATTATTTGACTCCTAAGCAGTTGCCATGGGCAAGCTAACCTTAAGTCTTTTGTACGCTTTTTATGAATGAAGTAATCTGAAGTAAAATGAAGTAATTCTTTGCGAATTGGGACACCTAAAGTAACTGTGCATCATTATTAAGGGCATTGGCCACATACGCAAAGCGAGCCTATGCAAGGTTGGGTGGGTTTTGAAGAGGAATTACATGACATCTCAAATTCCTCACACTTAATATAAATTTAGGTTCTTTGGGCTTTGGTTTAGTTAGTCAATAGTCCCTACTCTGTCTACTATTTAAGTTTATGTGACGGCGCGGTTCTCTAGGTAGCAAAACCCCACTCCCATTTTCCCTGAGCACAGTCGACCCTGTAGGCAGAGTACGCTGCCAGATAGCCGCACACATTGCCGTGTTCGTTACAAATCCATCTCTGTTTTCTTATTCTATTGGAAATAACGCCCTTGAACGAATTTTTTCAGTTCAGGATCTTGGTGTTTTATTTGATCATAAACTTAGTTTTAAAGACCATATATCTACTATATCTAATAAAGCCAGAAGTCTTCTTGCATTTATGAAACGTTGGTCAAGGGAGTTCGATGATCCTTACACAACAAAGCTTTTGTTTGTTTCTCTTGTTCGTCCGTCTATGGAATATTGCTCTTGTATATGGTCTCCTCAAATTAGCTGCTACCAAAATATGTTAGAGTCTGTCCAAAAACAATTCCTTCATTTTGCTCTGAGGGGATTAAACTGGGACCCAGGTAGTCGATTGCCCTCTTATCTTGCGAGGTTGCGCCTGCTCGACTTACCAACCCTCTACCATCGTAGAAAGTGTCATGGAGTTATGTTCTTACACAAACTTATTAATGGTGATGTCGACTCCCCTTTCCTTCTTAGTTCACTTAACTGGAATGTACCCTGTAGAACAGTTCGCCGTTTTCGTCCGTTGGCCCTGCCAATATGTAGATCTAATTATGCCCTGCATGATTTTTTTCGTGTTCTGTGTGACGACTATAATTCACTGTGCCACGTCTTACTGTTTGACACCCCTAATGCTACTAATTATAATAAACTTATGTATTTTCTGTATTCAAATAATTTGTAAATTCTTTGTGAGCATGTATTTTAAACTGTCTATTGTTTAGTTTAGTTTAGTTTATTTATTAATATTCTTAGATCGTATTTTTTCCATGTCCGCGATTCCGCTTACTTGCCCAAAACGGTTTAGGGCTCCGCGCGTAACAAGCTTTGCTTGGTGTCGTAAGGGCCACTTGTTTGTACTGATCATAGTGCACCAACGTCCATCAGGCGTCGCCAAATGTTTCCGTGGGTGACATGGTAATAGTACATGAAGACAACATGCCACCACAACGATGGAATCTAGGCCGGATCATCGCAACCATACCGGGAGGAGACAACAGGTTACGCGTTGCCGATATTCGTACAACCAAGGGAGTTTGCCGACGACCCATTCACAAGCTTGCCCTATTGCCGGTTTTTTGAAAGTCAAGGATTACTTTCAATGGGGCCGGGATGTTGGGGACTACCCCCAAAGTATTTGTAAACACATAATGTAAATAATTATAATTTCAAAGCTCGCGCTCTTATAGCTGTTAAGCTACAAATGTTTTTGTAATCAGCTGCTCCAAGGCGCTGCCAACTTAGATAAATTGTACTGGAAGACACTGGAAAACACACACACAGACACTTGAAGTTAGAGAGTGAAACAAGCCGGCAGCCACTTTGTAACGCGAATTATAAATTAGTAAATCACCCCCAATCTTTATAAAACCGATCATTAAAGTGATTTTGATCACACCACTTCCCTTCCTGTCAAAAGTTTTTGAAAACCTCATGTTCTCCCAAATACAAGTTTTTTTGAACGACAATTCACTGTTGCACGATAAACAGTCTGGTTTCCGAAGGAAAAGAAGCTGTATTAGTGCCATTACTTATATTGTGGAAGATGTCAGGCAGCAGCTTGATAAAAATTGTGTTACACTTTTGACGCTTCTTGATCACAACAAAGCCTTTGATTCGGTGAATCAAAACTGTGTGCAAAACTCCGAAATATTTTTAACTTTGCGAGCACAGCGGTCAAGCTTGTTAAATCCTACCTAACAGATCGAGTACAAGCTGTAGTCTCTGGGATGAATATTTCCACCTTTAGGCAACTTACAAGGGGAGTACCTCAAGGATTTGTGTTAGGGCCATTGTTGTTTTCTATTTATGTGAATGATTTACCTAGTGTCTTGTCAGAATGTGAAGTACACCTATACGCTGATGATGTCCAAATTTATGTTAGTAACCCTGTCAAGGATATAAATGTGTGTGCCAGTATAAGTAACAAAATGTTATCCACACCCAGAAAAAAATATGGACTTAAAACCCAAAAAAAAAGACTTAAACTAAGGTAATATGGACTACATTTGGAATAGTCTAAATATTCTAAATGGACTAAAAATAGTCCATATTACCCAAAAATTTTAGCATTTAGATTTCCATCTAAACTTATAAAAGCAGTTAGCCACTCGAAAATTTAATAAGGGCGTAGCCCAGAGGGGTTCGAGTCCAGTACAAGACATGTTTTATTTTTTTTTTTACTTTTTACTTTTTACATTTGTTGGGGCGGGGGTGGCTTGATTGAAGTAGCTGATGAGTCCGAGGAAAAGCGGTTGCGATCCGCGTAGAAATTATGATCGAAAAACACGGGAGAACTTTCGGGGTTTTGCGCGACGTACGGCTGTTTATTTGTACACATGTAAATAGGAACTAACTACAATAATCTAAGCTTAGTGGCTCCAGAGTGGAGCGGAGACTTGGGGGAGAGTTGGAGAGGGAGAGCGAAGGGCAGTGCGAGCGAGCGAGATGTGGAGATCTGGAGAAAACTGCCGCTCGACACTGCCTGCCGAAATTAAACGCCCTTTTGGCGTGAACAACATTTATTTTTTTATTTTTATACCCTTGCAGAGGGTATTATAATTTCAGCCAGATATTGTAACGCAGTGAAGGAGACGTTTCCGACCACATAAAGGATATATATTCTTGATCAGCACCAATAGCCGAGTCCATCTAGCCATGTCCGTCTGTCCGTCTGTCCGTTTCTATGCGAACTAGTCTCTCAGTTTTAAAGCTATCGCAATGAAACTTTCCCAAAAGTCTTCTTTCTATTGCAGGTAGTACATATGTCGGAGCGAGCCGGATCGGACCACTATATCTTAAGGCTCCCATACGAATAATCAAACAAATATAAGAAAATTCATTGTAACTTTGCAGGAAGTAGGCGTTTTGATTTCTGACAACTTAAAAAGGTATTTCTTTTATCTGCAAGGGTATATAAGCTTCGGCTGGCCGAAACGTCTCCTTCACTGCGTTGCAAACTTCTGACTGAAATCATAATACCCTCTGCAAGGGTATAATAATTGTCAGCGGCGCACTCTCTCACTAAGCTAACATCTCATATGGGGCAACATTTAAGATAAACATTGTTTATTTAACAAAATAGTTAACATATTTACGACTATTTTTTTTAAAGAAATGTCAAAAAATATTTCAATCTTGTTCGATTTATCTTAAACAAATTTTGAGTGTTATTGTTAAATACGTACATATGTAAGTATGTGTTTTTTGTAATATGCTGTAATTTAGAGTTTAGTTTTAACTGTCTCTTAAAAAATACTTAATTTAAAATTTAAAATTTTTTTTAAATCTGGGCATAACCTTTAGCAAAACTTGAGTATGGAGCAAGCATATAGCTTAAGCAACTCTCTACGCAACAATCTCTAACGTTATTCTTGTTCCCACTCTCTTTTATGGCATAGCAATTTTTGGTCACTGTGACGTGCGTGCGTGTCCGTTATGTGTTTAATTTAAGACGTTATGACCATGTTTCACATTTAACTTATAAAATTCTTGACCTTAACATGGCCGACTTTTAGAACTTTGATATACTTTCACAAGATTGTGACGACTCGAGAACCGTCTTACCTATATCGGTAACTATTTCCTGCTACATCCCAAAGAACGCACAATTACCCATGCCCTCGGACTTTAACGCTTTGTTCGAAGAGGCAGTTTTTTATTAATGGCATCCGTTTATGGAACAATCTCCCACATCAATTTAAAACTATTAGAAGCGCAACTCAATTTTCAATTAAAATTAAAGACTTTATAAAAGCACAATAAAAGTAGAAATAAGTAATATTAGGTAAAAATCATAAAAACGTAAATTTTTTTTAAATCTGGGCATAACCTTTAGCAAAACTTGAGTATGGAGCAAGCATATAGCTTAAGCAACTCTCTACGCAACAATCTCTAACGTTATTCTTGTTCCCACTCTCTTTTATGGCATAGCAATTTTTGGTCACTGTGACGTGCGTGCGTGTCCGTTATGTGTTTAATTTAAGACGTTATGACCATGTTTCACATTTAACTTATAAAATTCTTGACCTTAACATGGCCGACTTTTAGAACTTTGATATACTTTCACAAGATTGTGACGACTCGAGAACCGTCTTACCTATATCGGTAACTATTTCCTGCTACATCCCAAAGAACGCACAATTACCCATGCCCTCGGACTTTAACGCTTTGTTCGAAGAGGCAGTTTTTTATTAATGGCATCCGTTTATGGAACAATCTCCCACATCAATTTAAAACTATTAGAAGCGCAACTCAATTTTCAATTAAAATTAAAGACTTTATAAAAGCACAATAAAAGTAGAAATAAGTAATATTAGGTAAAAATCATAAAAACGTAAAAGAAAAACAAATAAAATAATCAAAATAAAAATAAACAAGAGAGAACGTTATAGTCGGGTTGGTGTCCCGACTATCTAATACCCGTCACTCAGCTAAAGGGAGTGCGAGGGAGATGGATATATTAAATTTTTTTGATTGCGAATAACTTTTTAATGAATGTTCCGATTTGAAAAATGTCTTCTTCATTTCGATAGTTATCAATATACACAACAAAATTGCATTTATACTTCTCGGAAATCTTTAAAGGTGTGGGCGCCAGACACATTTTAAAATCGTTAGTGGGCGATTGTGGGCGTTAGAGGGGGCGTGGCACCTTTTTGAAATAAACTTGCGCTGCGTAGGAACTACTAGAATATGCATGCAAAATGCCAAACTTCTAGCTTTTATAGTTTCCGATATCTCAGCGTTCATAGGGACAGACAGACAGACGGACAGACGGACATGGCTAGATCGACTCGGCTGGTGATCCTAACAAGAATATATATACTTTATACTTTATACTTTTGCACGAATACAATATACCCTTTTACTATACGAGTAACGGGTATAAAAAAGTAATCCATGTAGTATATAAGAATTTAATGTTTAATAGTTCTGTAATGTAATGATTTTTAAAATTGTTAGCTTTTAAGTATTAAATCTAAATGTAATAAGCAATTTTTTGTCAAAGTGACTGGCGCAATAATAATAAGCTTACGCTTGCAGCGCTAGAATATTACATCAATAAAAATTAAAAATTTAATTAAATTAATTAAATCAACTGCATGTTGGTTTGTGTTGTTTGGTTGGAAATATCATCTATAAATAAAGGAATTAGCCTGGTATCATCGAAAAGGCTGTTCCTTTGTGTATAACTTTTTCCTACACCATTTTGAACTAAATTGCAAAGCTTGTAAGGAACGTTGCAAAATGTAAAACTACTTTTTAAACTAGCCTTGCCCCAGTACTGGGGGCGTTGTCAAGTTTTTGTTCTGTTCTCCCTAGCCGCAACTTGGGACATTTTGCTCTGATTGAGTGGATCCTGGCTAATCGAGCTCTCGCTGACACCTGCGACCATGAGCGCAATCAATACTGCCCCCATGACCAAAAGTTGTACCAAAATGCAGAAGTCATAAAAAATAAGCAATTTGTCTCCCCACAAGAAATGTTTGAAGTTTTAGCTAAATACCACAAAGATTGAAAATAGAAAAAAAATTGTGAGGAACGCGTTGGGCATGAAATTTTCCTTTCGGGAAATTTAAAAAAAATAAACTCATTTTATTGTTTTTTTTAGCTTTTAAGTATCTGATTTAGCTATTTTTTGACCCAGCTGCCATCACCACTCATTTTTATTTACAAGTTGCCGCCTGGGATAAAACTTAAATTTAGCCTCCTTTAGTGGACGCGAACTCTCGGGACACCATCTGCCTAAAGGCTGCTTGCTGTGTACACTCAGAAAATTCCTAGATTTAAGGAAACATGGACTACATTGCCTAAAATGGTGATTTAAGGCCATTGTGGACTTAAAAATAGTAAAAATGGCCATAAATGTTCAATTTGAGGCCATACATTTTAAGGAATCAATAGTGTGAAAAATAGTCCAATACCTAAAAAAAATAGCACATGCCCAAAAAAAAAATGTTTTTTTAACAAAAAATAAAGAAGTCTAAAGGCAAACCATTTTTTATATTCGGCATTTACGGACGATATCTTAGCTTTTACAGAAACTTGGCTGAAACCAGAGATAACAGACTCTAAAGTTCTTGAAAATAATTTTAATACCTACAGAACTGATCGCCTTTCCCGTAGGGGGGGGGGGGGGTTTGGGGGGGGGGGAGAGAATTCACTCTCATGTCCCTAGTGACATTGAATTTGTTTGTGTGAAAGTTACCCTCCAATCCTTGTCTATTTTTATTACATGTTCCTATATTCCACCTTCCTCTGACCTTATAATTTATGAGCAACATCTAGCAGCTATTAAATCTATTCTATCCTTTCTTTCCAATAGAGACCTTTTGATTGTTTTTGGGTGACTTTAATCTCCCGGATATTTCTTGGTCCCCTCCTACTGACTCACTTGTCGCTCTACCTTTATCCGCCCATGACTTTGTGGATGGCCTTTTAGAATTATCGTTACAGCAAGTTAGCTTTATACGAAATTCATTTAATAGACAATTAGATCTTGTGTTTTCTTCAGAGCCGTCTGAAGTCACGGTATCTAGAATTGACGCTCTTGTGGTACCAGAAGACCGATTCCATCCAACTATGGAATTGACAATTTGCTCCCCTACCTTGATACCCTCTCTCCTTTAGTTTCTCCAACTAAAATGAGAAGCTTTCGTAAATGTAACTTTAGTAAACTTAACTTAATGATTTCTCATTATAATTGGACAGAATTTTATAACTGTATGGACATCGAAAGTGCCACTGAACTGTTCTATAGCGTTCTAAACACTTTTTTTTAATGAATGCGTTCCTGATAGGCTTCCTCCAAAGCCGAACAGGCCCCCTTGGTTTACAAATGCGCTTCAACGACTTAAAAATCTTAAATCAAACACTTATAAAAAGTATAAAAAATCGGGTAGGCCATCCGATTTTTCGAAATATGTGGTGGCTCGATCTGATTTTAACGTTCTTAACAGTCATTGCTATTCTATGTATTTAGATCGCTGTAAATTTGAATTTTCAAATGACCGGAAGCAGTTTTATAACTTTGTGAACGCTAAGCGTAAGTCATCGGCTTTGCCTTCATTGGTTCGCTTAAACTCAATGGAGGCATCGACAGATTCTGAAATTGCTGATTTATTTGCCGACTTTTTCCAAACTACTTATAGCTCCTCTTCATGGTCAAAACCAATCTACCCTAATCCCTTAAATAGGGCAAATTGTATTTTTTCCCCTATAATTACCGAAAGTTCTCTCTTAAGAGATTTAACATCAACAACGCCAACTTATTCTCCCGGTCCTGATGGACTTCCTGGGTGTGTGCTTAAGTTTTGTGCATCAACCATTTGCAAACCTATTCTTAAACTTTTCCATTTGTCTATTTCATCAGCAGTTTTTCCAACTATCTGGAAGGATTCTTTTATTATTCCACTTCACAAAAAGGGTGCGAAGGCGGATGCCCAGAATTATATAGGTATTTCTAAATTGTCGGAAATTCCAAAAGCCTTTGAACATATTATCACTTCTCATTTGCAACATTTATGTTCCTCGCTAATATCACCGTGTCAGCACGGTTTTGTTAAGCAAAGATCGACTACCACCAACCTACTTGAATTGTCATCTATTGTCTGGTTTTGGCTTACAATCAGACATTGATCATTTTCAAGTGTGGTGTGAGTATAACCTCTTAAATTTGAACTGCCTAAAATGCAACGTAATGACCTTTCATAGGGTTACCCCTACCTTTATAAGTTATTCCCTTCAGAATTTGCCACTTGACCGTATATGTTCAGTTAATGATTTAGGCGTTCTTCTGGACCCGAAGCTTAAATTTGACTGCCACATAATGTCGACAGTCAATAAAGCTATGAGGGTTCTTGGGTTTATAAAGCGTTGGTCAAAAGAATTTGATGACCCTTATATAACCAAATTATTATTTACCTCCCTTGTCCGTCCTATATTGGAATATTGTTCTTCGGTTTGGAGCCCACAATACCAAGTCCACATTGACCGTATAGAGTCGGTACAAAAAAAAATTCTCCTTTTTGCCCTTCGTAGTTTGAACTGGGATCAAAACGTAAGGCTACCTTCCTACCAGAGTAGATTATTATTGCTTAATTTACCGGCACTTGCAAATCGTGCATTTGCTTCTCTCCTAACTGCATGTTTTTTTTTTCATTATTTGTCCCGTCTTTATTGGTTTTATGTATTCTTCCTCGCGAACTCGTATTTTTGCCCAAATTTACAAAAGGGCCCCGCGCGTAACAAGCACGTGCTTGGTGTCGTTAGGCCACTTGTTTGTACTTCTCGTAGTGCATCAACGTCCATCATATATAAGTTTAATAGGTTCAGGGCCATTTAATATTATTTTTAAAGGATATATAGGGCTTCAATGTATTTTAGGAAAATAACCTGTAATCAAAAGGACTTGCAGCATTTTACAATAAACACATACATACGTATTTAACAATTACAATCAAAATTTGTTTAAGATAAATTAAACTATGTTGAAATATTTTTTGACATTTCTTTAAAAAAAATAGTCGTTAATGTGTTGCCCCATATAAGATGTTAGCTCAGTGAGAAAATGCGCAGCTAACAATTATTAATATTATTATTAATTTTTTAACTTTTTAAAAAGTATTTAAATTTATAATATCTAATAAATAATTTACAAAATAATGTTTTTTTATATACACTTGTATACCAGGAATCGCTTAGACACATGTTCTTAACAGTGTCTGATGGTGCGACTGGTAAGTAGTCTGCCCTTGAAGCGAGAGGACCCCGGTTCGAGTCCTACTAGTGAAAATGAGTTGGAAGTTTGCATTAACGGACCTCATTCTCTTTACTAAGAGATACAAGGTACCGACCCCCCGAAAATTGGCGCAACCAGGCTGACCCCGAAAACACAGGTCAAGTTCCTAGGCACAGTACTGGACTGCAAGATGGCATGGAGACCCAATGTAGTGGAAAGGGTGAAAAAGGCCACCATTGCTTTATACGCACCCAAGAAGATGCTTAGCAGCACATGGGGCGGGGCCTATCACCTACTCTGATGCACTGGATCTACATCTCGATGGTGCGTCCGACTTTGCTGTACAGAGCCTTAGTGTGGTGGCAAGCCACTGAAAAGACGACGTACACCGAGCTTATGGAGAGAATTCAGCGGCAGGCATTGGTCTGCATAACGGGGGCGCGGAAGTCAACCCAACTAAGGCTCTAGAAACGATCCTCGGTGTCGACCCCATAGACATCCACGCACAACTGACTGGAGGAACGGCGGCACAACATCTAGTTCCATCAGGTATCATGACGGCGCAAAGCTTCGGGCACAGTTTAATCGGCCGAAGCATTATCAACAAAACGGACCATACGTGCCCGGAGGTTAAAACAACCTCGTTCATGGACCCAGATGACTGGAAAACGGGTCGGGACCAGACTCAACACCTAAATATATACACGGACGGCACCAAGATTGTAGGAGGAGTAGGAGCGGGCTTATACTGTTCGGACCCTGAAATAAGGCTGTCTTTTAAGCTACCCAACGACTGCAGCATATTCCAGGCGGAAGTCTTCGCCATTTCTTTATGGCTGCTGAAGTGGCTCAAAATATAAACCGACCACACGATGTGGTGTAGATAGTTAATAGCCACTTTAGATAGTTGATGAATCCTTGATCCTCAATAAGTCTTGTTGCAGTAGAGATCCTTAATCCTCAATAACAATTCGTTTTAGTTCGTATGTTAGACCAACAGGTCTTTCTTTATTCATTGTAGTGGCTGGGCATTTGGCAGCAGCGGGGAAATATGTTGACCGTGGTGTTCTTCAAATATTCACGCTGGCCACCAATTAAATCAAAGCACAGCCCCTTAATGCGGCTTGTGCTGAATGTGCATTTGAGATGCCAATATTCTTATAGACTACTTCTTGCCAGGGGCATGCAGCGTGCGCGACATATAAATCATATCCAAGTGAGTCGGCCTGTGTGTAACATACCAACACAGCGACGGTTGTCAGCTGGGGTGATCATATTACCAATGCACTTGAAAATGTGCTGGCCGTGGGACTTTTGTGTATTTCTGTTTTTAACGTTATTAATGTACAGTATGTTCCCGATTTGTGCGCATACTACAAAGGTCAACTTGTTCGTGGACAGCCAAGCGGCGATAAGATCCATGCAGTCGTCAACGGTCAGTTCCAAAATTGTGATGGCGAGCAGGGAAAGCTTGGGATGGTTCTAGTCCCGAAAAGGCTAATGTCATCATTCTTTGGTTAGGACCTATTTTGGCTGATTTTAAAATCTGTACCCTGTGGTTTTTGATAGTTATTTAATGGTTCGTAATCAATGTTAGAAATGTTTATAATTCTATTGATATCGGTTGTGTTTAAAATGCGGACAAAAGTATTGTTAGAATTGTTAGAATTAATTATAGCAAGCACTATAATTACGTCATCAGATATATTTTTAATAAGTATCTCTTTGTGAGACGTGTTTACATAAATTTGTCTTACAACTTCGGACCTAGCAGGAATTGTTAAGTTATTGTCTATTGAATGTATAATCGGAATGTTGATCTCTTGATCGAAGTTTTCGGGTCTAGCTATTAACCAATCGTGATCTGTCTGAAAGTCAATTTGGCAATTAAATGTTTTTAGGAAGGCCATTCCTACAATACCATCACAGGTTATCGGAAAGTTATCGACAACTATTTGAAAGTTGAAAGGGATTATACATTTTTCTGTTTGTATTTCTATAAATGCTAAACCTTTGGATTTAAGATTACCTTCTCCTATTCCAGACATTGTTATTATTTTTGATGTGTCTATGTTATCATAGTTATCAGAGTTTATTTTTAAAAGACTTAAATCAGCGCCTGTATCAATTAAAAGGGTTAAGGGGGTTTTTGTTTGATAATTTTCTATTTGAATGTAAATGTTGAGACTAAGATTTGTTTTATATATAGTGGTTTTGTGTGGCTTATTCTTCTTAAGGGAATTTCTTAGTTTTGCTGTTCAGTTCATATAGCTCTGACTTGAGCATTCGAGTTTCCTCTATTGTTTGAACTATTTTGAGAGGTGCCTCTTTGAGCATTTGAGTTTCCTCTATTGTTTCTGTTATAATTTGTATTTTGATTTCCGTAATAATTTTGGTTTTGGCCTTGGCCATAATTTCCTCGATAATTATAATGTTGGTAATATTGGCCTCTGCTGCGATAATTTCCCTGGTAGAAGTTATTTCTTCCTCGTGTGAAATTACCTCGATAGTTTCCTCTGCCATTGCCTCTATAACAACTACCTCGGTTATTTGTTATTGTATACACTGTGGTTATTTGTTTGTTGATCACTGCAGTTCAAGTATTTGGTTATAGCGTAATACATATTATTAAATGAGCCTGCTTCCAAAATTGTTTTGGTTTTTCCGCTTTCGCAATCTTTATCTGAGTGGATATAGCTTCTTTTGTGCTGAATTTGTCAGCGTGTTCAGCATATAATCCTTCATCGATATATGATGCTTCTAGTAGATTACGCAAGTTATCAAGTTCGTTTGTGAACTGAGTTGTAGTTTTTCCTCTTTGGTAAATATTTGCCATTTTAGCTTTAATTACCTCTAAGGTTTCGCCAACAATTGTGCTTTAATAATAATAGCATCAATTGTGCGTTCATTTTGTACCTTATATAGTGTAGATCCTATAATTTTTGATTTGACGACTTCTACAGCCAAATTTTCAAACGTTCCATTTGTCAGGTCAACCAGCTTTAAAGCTGTTACAAATCTATGCAAGTGTAGTTTTTGTCCGTTGAATTCCGGAATGGCACTTGATATATCTTTAATATATGCCCGTTGGGCAGCTGGATCTGCCATTATGTTTTCTTTTGTTTCTACTATTTTTGTATCTGAATCTATATTTTCGTCTCTTCTGTTTCTGACTCCACTGCTGAAATAAATGCAGGGATTGAGAGATCGTGTAGATCTTTTTAACTTATTTCGATATCTTTGCTTGTATCTGAATCTTCTTCTTCTGCTAGGGCTTTTTGTTGGTCTAATGTTAAAGGCGTATTCAAAATTGTCGGAATATATATTTCTAAATCATACTTATCCTTGACAGTTATTATCAATATTATCAATATCAATATTTTGGATAATTTTGATAAGTTTGTTTTGTTAATTATTTCCCTATTTTCATGCACTAGGGTTCTTGCCTGATTGTACGAATCTACAAGAATGTTCGCATGTTTATCTACTGTTTCTTTTCGTGTTTGCCTTTTTTGGCTTACACATTTGTAAGACTTTTTAAATGTTTCTTTTAATTCTCGGATATGGAGTATTAATTGCTCCCATTCTATATTAAATTTTTAGTAATTTTTTTTTACTATTTACTTTCGCATAATTTTTAGCACGTTAATATGTCCTAAGACTGGGTGTATGTCAATTTATTTATTTATTTAGTTGGTTAACAATTACACTAGTTTACAAAATAATATTCTTGGAGAGCTCCAAAGCAATTGATGACAAATTCTGTTAGTGTTCGACCCCCAAATCACAAAAATACCACTAATTTTTTTTTCGATGGCACAGTTTTTTTTTAAAGATTTTTTAAAATTCAAAATGTTAAATATCTGACTTTTTTCGAATTTCTGCCTATATCTCGGCAAATATCCACCCAATTGGGCCAGTTTTTGTTTCATTATAAAGTCAATAGATCAGAGCTTAACTTTGCCATACAGATCAATATGATTGGATAAGTAATGGCAGCGCAGCAGCTCGACAAAGATGAAAAATGTGTTTTTTGGTCCTCTGTAGGTCGGCTGTATGTATCGTAAAAACTCGAAATAAATCCGTTGAAAAATTATAATGGGTACAAACTTAAAGTTTACATCCCACCGGACAAAACAAGCCGAGTATGGCCCAAATTCATAAAAAATTGGATTTATGGTGGATTTTTAAAGTTCGGATTTTTCAACCTTTCAAATTTTAGTTCAAATTTTAGTTTTATCCTAGGCGGCGACATGTAAACAAAAATGAGTGGTGATGGCAGCCGGGCCAAAAAATAGCTAAATCAGATATTTAAAAGCTAGAAAATTATAAAAATGAATTTAATTTTTAAAAATTCATTAAAAAATATAAAATTGCTTGCGTTATGACTGTGAGTATTTTTAATAAGTAATATCCATTTGAATAAATCATTCTTATGAAATAACCATACTTTCAAAAAAAGCATGGTTTTTTTAATAAGTACTGCAGTATCAAAAAACGAAAATAAGACTACGAATAAAAAAAGAGGATTGTGCTTGTGATTGTGTGTGATAATGAATAAAATTAAGGAATACAATTGCTTAAATGGTCCAGACACTTTTTGCAATGTGTGTGGTAAATTTATTATGAGCAATACATTTCGACCCTTTGACAGTGAAATTTTTAAGGAAATATGGAATTGTCGAAATCAAGGAGGAAAAGTCAAAGTGCTATAACCGCATTTATAACGGGTGTTTTTTTTAGAGGTATAAAACTTTAAGTTGCGATAAAACAACGATGGATTATTCGATTGACATGCATTTTTTTTATTCGAAAGATAATCTTGTGGCATTATATTTTATATATGATTTCTGGCATATGACCGCCACGGCTGGCTCGGATGTAGTCCAATCTGGACGTCCAATTTTCGATGACTTTTCCCAACATTTGCGGCCGTATATCGGCAATAACACGGCGAATGTTGTCTTCCAAATGGTCAAGCGTTTGTGGCTTATCCGCATAGACCAATAACTTTACATAGCCCCACAGAAAGTAGTCTAGCGGTGTTAAATCACAAGATCTTGGAGGCCAATTTACAGGTCCAAAACGTGAAATTAGGCGGTCACCAAACATGTCTTTCAATAAATCGAATAAAATTGCTCTATTTGCAAGCGTTGTTCAGGCGTGGGTCTATTCACGATGAATTGCCAAACCAAACTGAGAATAAATCACTTGACAGCTGTTAAATCGGTCGCCATCTTGAACAGTTATGCCAACTTAAAGTTCTATACCTCTAAAAAAAAAACACCCATTATAATCATGGGAAATTCTTAAAAAAAAATAACAACATTCTATTCTCTTTTAGATCAAAAGATTGGTGGCCAAAGAGTCCAACAAAATTTTATGCAAATTGTCTCTTTTACTCTATACCGTTAACAGCGAAAGTAAGTTTCGTACTGTTATTACCCCAGTACTGGGGCTAGGCTAGTTTTGCAACGTTTCTCGAAGGCTTTGCAATTGATTTCAAAATGATGTAGAAAAAATCTACAGCCAAAAGAACAGCCTTTCCGATGATACCAGTCTCATTCCAATCGCTCTTTATTTATAGCTGCTATGTCTAACCAAACTTTTCCTACTATGAGAGCCCCCTACTCCCCTATATCTTAAAAACTAGGTTTCGAATCGATTTGCTTTCTGTTTCTACTGATTGATGTGTTAGTTAAGTGAAAAATACGTAAAACATATTGCAGTTTGCCAGCACCATTTCTTAGTTATGCGTTATTTTCCAAACGTCCATATTTTCCATATTTTTCAACTTTAGTGGAAAATAAAAAAAAAACAGGAGAGAACGCTATAGTTGGGTGCCCCGACTATCATACACCCGTTACTCAGCTAAAGGGAGTGCGACCGAGATGGAGATATAAAACTTTTATTTATTTATTTAGTTCGTTAACAATTATCTGCTAACATATGCTTGACTAGGGATACACTAACTTATTACAATTCTAACGATTCGAGGTGACTTAAAATATTAGACGGAAGAGTGCTAATAGGTAATTCAAAAGATAAAATGTTGTATAGGCTATTGTAGTTGTTACATAGTGCGCGAAAAGTTTCATGTTGGGAAGCGCAAAGAACGGAATGAACGAGTAAATATGGATGGGACATTTAATTGTGTATAGGAAAGGAGTGATTCAGAATCAACGAGACCCAAAATAAGCTTATGGACAAACATTATGGCATTGCAAACTCTACGGTGTTGTAAAGACGGCAAGTCGATTAATTTAAGTCTGGCTCGATAAGATGGAAGTAGTCTGCCAGAATCCCATCCAAGATTACGCAGTGGCAAGATCAGAAACTGCTTTTGTACCGATTCCATAGTGTTCTGAGGCTCCTTATTTTGCGGGCTCCACACACAGGAACAGTATTCCAGAATCGGACATACTAAAGCTACATACAGTGTTTTGGTAGTGTACGGGTCGTCAAATTCTTTGGACCATCGCTTTATGAAAGCTAACACACCCTTGGCTTTGTTTACCGTTGCAGTAATATGGCTATTGAAGGATAGTTTATGGTTGAAAAGGACTCCAAGGTCATTTTAGGTGGTAATGCGGTCTAGGTTGTGATTGCCAAGGCTGTAGGAGACAAGATGCGGGGAGGAACGGTAGAAAGTCATAAGATTGCATTTTCCATGGTTTAGGAAGAGGAGATTACTGACGCACCACTTATGAAATTCATTGAGGTCAAATTGAAGGTGAGAATGAAGGTACCAATCGGAATAGGAGAAACAAATTTTTGACGTCATCGGCGTACGTAAAAATAGACGAGTATGATATAACTTGAGGTAGGTCGTTTAGAAAAAGAATGAAAAGTAACGGTCCAAGGTGGCTGTCTTAAGGAACACCAGAAGTGACATCCACAGTGTGAGATAGCTCATTCATAAAGAGAACTCGTTGGGTGCGATTTGTTAAATACGACTCTATCCATTTTAGAAGGTTATTTGGGAGAATGCTTTTCAGTTTCTCACGGTAGACAGTACTATTGCCTTTTGCGTTCTGCTGCAATGAATAAGTGGAGAGAATTCAAGATCGTACCTATTCATACATTCGTACTCAAAATCTGCAATTAATAGAGGCTCTGCTCTGTTCCTAATTAAGGCTAATACCCTATTCTCAAAATTTGGCTCGTTGGCCAATGTTGTATTTATTTTGACAAAAAAATTATTTTTTTATGATTTTTATTTATTTTTTAAATGGGTATTTTAATTCTCATATATATAAACGGGTATTTTAATTCTCATACATATACAATTTTTGTTTAAAATTTATTATATTTATTTATTATTATGTATTTATTTTATTATAGAAATTGTTTTGCGCATGTTAAATTAGATTTTATCCAGATCATTAGCCTGACTTCTGTTAATGGCTCTCTTTGATACACATTTATTGTGGAACATATAGGCCTTATATAAAATAAATGCGCCCATAAAGAAAAAAATTATTGATAGTAAAATATTTGTTGATTTGAAATCAATATTTTGCGATTCAATTTTATTTATTACGTTAGCAGTGGAATCCACTGACTTAACGCCTACTAATCCCATATTGGGTATTTTTTCTGTCTCGTTTGTAAGATCTGTTTTGGATATTGAATTGCTTTTAAATGAGACTTTCACATATATTAAATTTTATAGTATATTAGTATATTGGTATATTAGTGTTTTCTAATTCTTTTTAATTTAATTTTTTTTTTTTTAGGTTCTCTTCCCATGGTACTGGGATTGATTTTGTATCATAAAGTTGCCGATTTAATTCCTTAATCTTGAGGTTTAGGAAATTTTTCTGTCCTCCTCTTTTTTTTACTTATTTTTCTTGATTTAGACATTTATAGTTTTTCTTTTTGTATCATGGAGGTATTTATTTTACAGGTATCCCTACCTAGGTAAAAAAATTAAGACCCGCAGCTAGAAACTGCCTGGTCTGTACAATATTATTAATATTATTTTTGCATCGCAGATGCTTAAATTTAAAAAAAAAAGTAATGTTGGGCGCTTTTGGAAGCGCTGTCGGTTCACTTTTCCGTGGTCCGGCTTGGCGCGCCGAACGGGACCGGTGCTGGCTGCACAGGCTATTTCATCTATCGTTGGGATACACCCTTTGCTTAATAGGAGCAGGTGTTGCCCACGAAGGTGAAGAAGGCGGATTGCCTTCCGCACTCATATATATTTCCAGCGTTGGTGTAGAAGGATTTGCCATTCCTTCCACACTTGTTGAATTTTCGTTGTCCGTGGCCTCTGGGCTCAGGCGGTACCGGTGCCGGTCATCGCACAGGTGTCGTTGGTTGTTGGTTGCTGGGTTTCTCCGTTATTTGTTGTAGTTCAAATGTTTATCTTGCTCGAACATTTGGTTGTTGGTTGTTAAGATTGTTGGTTGCTGTGTGTGTTATGTTTGCACTGTTTTGCTGAGGCCTTGCATCCGTCTGATCTTTGAATCGACAATCGCATTTTTCAAATTCTTGCACTCATTCGCTTTTGTGCATTTATTTACGTCACTCGCACTCACACGCACATTTCTCACATTCAACTAAATGTTGTTCTTTTTCCAACTACAACCTTAGTCACGGTCGTCATGTAGATAGTTAATAGCCACTTTAGATAGTTGATGAATCCTTGATCCTCAATAAGTCTTGTTGCAGTAGAGATCCTGAATCCTCAATAACAATTCGTTTTAGTTCGTATTTTAGACCAACAGGTCTTTCTTTATTCATTGTCAATTCAATTCTTTTTTAGCTTAACCTTAGGTCTCGTTGCTGGGCATTTGGCAGCAGCGGGGAAATATGTTGACCGTGGTGTTCTTCATATATTCACCACGCTGGCCACCAATTAAATCAAAGCACAGCCCCTTAAGGCAGCTTGTGCTGAATGTGCATTTGAGATGCCAATATTCTTATAGCCTACTTCTTGCCCATTAGTTGTATGCGAATATATTAATATTCGCTGTTTAAACAAACAGAGGTATGCAGCGTGCGCGACATATAAATCATATTCATGTTTTTTTTTTTATTATTTTTTTTTTATTAACAAATTTGGGTACAAATAATAGGGGTTAGGATGTGGGTGGGGTATGGGTTGGGTGAGGTGTCCAGTCCCGCGGAACCGCCGCTAGGCATTACTTCACGGGACAGGAAGGGGGTCAATTATCCATTAACTGGAGTTTTGGCCCTTTCTCGGCGACGGAGATGATTATGGCGGCCGTATTTGCCGCCGCTTTCCATGCAGTCTCGCTCGATATCATGCGCTTTACCAGCGTGTCTGGCGACAGGACCTGGATGTCCTCTTCTAGGCTGCGCCTTTCTCTGCTGAAGAGTGGGCACCTGAAAAAGGAGTGCTCAGCGTCTTCTATTTCCCCGTCCTTGCAGTACTCGCAGAGTGGGTCGTCCGCATGCCCGAACCGATAAAGGTATGCTTTAAAGCAACCATGTCCAGTGAGCACTTGGCTTAGGTAGAAATCTACCTGGCCGTGTTTTCTACGAGTCCATGCGTCTATACTTGGGATGAGCCTCCGAGTCCAGCGACCCGTGGTGGCGCTATCCCACCTTCGTTGCCAGCTCTCGATGGTTTGGCATTGCTGTTCCCGTGCGACTGAGTTTCCGGGTTGTCTCTCGTCGGCTTGCAGGTCCAGTGGTATCATTCCGGATAATACCAGCGCCGCTTCCTCTGACACTGTACGGAAGCAACTGGACACCCTGAGGGCGCATTGCTTATAGCTGCGTCTGCATTCTTTGGTGTACGACTCCAGCTTGCCCATATGCTTGATCCGTAGAGTATCACTGAGGATACAACACTTGCTATAAGCTTCTTGCTTCGTTGTCTCGGCCCTGACGTGTTTGCCATCATTCTGCTGATAGCACCTGTGGTTCTTGCAGCTTTTTCTCCGACATATTGCAGGTGGGCTTTAAATGCCGATCATCGAGCATGATGCCCAGGTATCCTTCCAGAAAGGATTTCTGTGGATCCAACAGTGACAGTAGCCTGCTCTACTTTTTTCCTGCTGCTCACCAGGACTGCCTCCGTCTTGAGTTCAGCCAGTTTGAGCCCGTTGCCTTGTAGCCACTGGCAGATGTTGCCTACAGCGGTTGCAGGAAGCCTTCACATTGCCAAGCCCTTTCCTCACCGTAACCAAGGCAATGTCGTCCGCAAATCCGATGAGTGTACAGCCCTCAGGGAGTGGGAGCCGCAGGATATCATCGTACATCGCGTTCCATAGCGTCGGAGAACTGAGCCTTGGGGGACCCCTCCAGTTACAATGTTTCGGCGTTGCCCTTCGTCCGTCTCGTAGATCAGCCCTCGATTCGTGAAGTAGCTGCGTAGGACTTCGATCAGGTACTGTGATATCCCCCGCTTTGTGAGGGCCTCCAGGATGCGGCTCCAATTGGCCGTGTTGAAGGCGTTCTTGACATCTAGCGTGCACACAAGGCAGTAGTGTTTGTCCCCTCCTGCCCATCTGGTACCTGCAATAGCATCAGAGGCGAGTCTTACCACCGTGCTGATAGCGTCTACGGTGCTGCGGTTCTTCCTGAAGCCGTACTGCAACTCGGAGATCCCTCGTTTGGCCGCTAGTTCGCTTTCCAGCCGGTTGCAGACTATCCTCTCAAAGATCTTCCCCATTGAGTCTAGCATGCAAAGCGGGCGGTATGCCGACGGGTCGCTAGGGTCCTTGCTTGGTTTTGGAAAAAGGACCAGCTTTTGGAGTTTCCAGGCCTTTTGTACTCTCTGTGATGCAACAGTTGCACATCTGCGCAAAGACCTCAGGGTGTGCGGCTATTATGTGCTTCAGCGCTGAGTTTGGTACTCCGTCGGGTCCCGGTGCCTTCCCATTTTTTAGTTTGGCTGCTGTTTCAAGGACTTCACG
The DNA here is from genome assembly GCA_037075285.1 of Drosophila lutescens. Classification (NCBI taxonomy): domain Eukaryota; kingdom Metazoa; phylum Arthropoda; class Insecta; order Diptera; family Drosophilidae; genus Drosophila; species Drosophila lutescens. The sequence goes on along the minus strand of JBAMCF010000523.1, from coordinate 39,991 downwards.
GTCCGTGGTTAGCTCTGCTTCTCCCAGAGTGTTGGGGTCTGGGCCTGCCTCAAGCGGTGTTTGGTTTGGGAAGAGCGACACGACTATGTCTTCCAGTTGATCAGGGTCTCTGGGCATGGTAGGTCTGCATAGTTTCCCGGTTACTAATTTATATGCAGCATCAAATGGTTGGGCGTCTGCTGCATCACACAGTTCCTGGAAGCACATCTGCTTGCTTCGCTTGATGGCATCTTTAAGGGCCTTTCGCCTTTCTCTGAAGAGGACTTGGGCGTGGTCAAAGCTCCATGAGTTTCTAGCTCTCTGTGAGAGCCTTCTGGCTGCGTGGCATCCCTTTCTTGCTTTGGCAATGTCTTCGTTCCACCAGGGTACCGGGCAGTGACGTCTTCCACCAATCCTAGATTTCGTCATCGCCGCCTCGCATGCGTCGTTAATGGTTCGTGCTATCGAGCTCGCGCATTCTTCCGCGCTCCCGTTGGCCGTCAGACCTTGTACTGCGCGAAGGAGCAGGCTTTGGTTCAGCGTTCCTTCTCTGAATCGGGTGGCTCCGGGCGTGAGTGAGGTTGTGACCCTGTCGGCACCGGTGTCCGTGATCACCGCGAAGTGGTCGCTGTGGGTGTACAGGTCTTCCACCGTCCATCTGGAGGTTCTGCAGATTACTGGGCTCGCAAAGGTCAGGTCGATGATCGACTCCCCTCCTGCCTTGCTGTACGTTGGCTGGCTTCCGACGTTCAGTAAGCACACATTTAGATCTGCAAAGGCATCCAGCAGGGATATTCATCGTGGCGTCGTGAGGCTGGAACCCCACTCTGTGGGCGTTGAAGTCTCCCACAATGATCACTGGTGACTTTCCACTCGCATCGCTGACCAGGTCGAAGATAATGTCCTCAAATTCCGGTAGCGTGAAGCGCGGTGGGATGCAGCAACTGTAGAGAAACGTCCCATTGTATTTAGCCCTTGCGTATCCTGGCTTGGATAGTCGCTCGGTAAGCTGTCTGCTGTTTGGTGAGCAGCTCCAGATTGCTGCGCCGCCGTCATGGCTTTGTAGCCATACTCCGTCATGCATTGCTGTATATGGCTCACTGAGGATTGCCACATCTATGTTCTTCTCCAGGACTGTTTGCGCGAGCAGGTCCTGCGCTGCTCTGCAGTGATTAAGGTTCAGCTGCAGTACCCTAACCATCCTTGAGCTGGGATAGTGCCTTTTGGTATTCCGGACAGCGTCGGTTGAAGACCGAGTGACCGGTTTCTGGGGCCCCCTTCCGAGTGCATAGCAAGCACTTCGGTGGGTTGCTGCAGTTCCTGCTGTTGTGTCCAGGATGTCCGCACTTAAAGCACGTGTCCTTAGAGATGGCGTGTTTTGCTCGGCAGCTTCTGGCGGTGTGTGCGTACCCCACACACTTAAAACATCTTGTTACCTCCAGTTTCCGTCTGATTCTGCAGACTACCCATCCGATACGCATTTTCCCAATTTTAAGGAGGTGTTCTGCGAGGCTGGGCTTCAGCCTAATCACAGCGGATTGCGTTCCTCTCATTGCGCTTTTCATCGTGGGTGAGCCTCTACTGGTATGTCCTCATCCAGAGAAAAGTATAGTGCTTCTAGGACCTCATCACCTGTAGTCGACTCGTCGATATCTAGTATCTCGATCGCAATGGTGTCTTGCATCGCCCTGACCTCAGCTTGGCCTGAGAGCGCTGTCTTCATGGCTTCTTGGAGCTCCTGGGTTGCCGGGCCGGAGGGGTTTTGCATGCTTAGCAGGAGCTCCCCTTTTGCTGTCTTCCTGATGCCATGCACTTTGTCCTTCATTCCCTGGAGGGCGGGTGCAGCCTTGATGAGCTTTAGCATTTCCGCCTTTTCGTGCACTTAACCAGAATTGCGTCTCGTAACGCCCGCTTTTTCCTTAGCTCCTTCGGTTTCTTCCTTCTGCTCTTAGCCTCCGTCCAGTCCTTCTTGGGGTCCGAGGGCTGCGGCCTGTTGGGCCTCGGTGTCTCTCGTTGTTATCCAGCCTTTTTCCACTGGGTCGGGTCAGTGCGCTTCTTGGTCGCGACAGATGGCCCTGGCAGTCTGGGGTAACCGCCAACTTCCTTCTTTTCCGGGGTCGTCTGGGTCTCCTTTTCCTGGTTCGGGTGGCCTTCTGTCGTTGGATCTTGCTGACAGCGGCAGATCATGGTGCTGCTGGGGCATTCGATAAGTTGCATGCAGACAAGTTTCTGTAACTTCTTCATGCGGGCCAGCATCTCCTTGATAGACGCGTTGATCGTCCGCTGGACTGGCTTTTTCTCGTTGACCTGGTAAAGCAGGTCATCCAGGATTGTTCCGATCTCATCTATGTTGCGGAGGTTGCCTTTGCTTCTTTTGGCACCTTCGGCAGTGTTGATTCGACAAGGGCTGCTTTCTTCTCGGGCCCTTTTTGGAGTATCAGCCTCGACGTCGACCAGGCCTTTGGCGCTGGGTACACCCGGAACACTGCTTTGCGGTGTAGCAAGCTGAGTAGGTGGGGTTCTCTTCATCTTCGTCGCTTTAGTGAAAGCGAATATCTCGTGGCTTGTTGCTTTGGATGCATCGTCAGCCAAGTGAGCCACTGGCGGTGCATTTTCGTTTTCCTTTCGAATGTTGATTGGGGCCTCCAGAATCCTTGCCCCTGTCGCCGGATTTCTCCGCTCGAGTGGATTTCCACTTTTGTGGTTGCCACCTGGAGTAGTTATGTTATTACTCGACATTCCTCTTGGTGTGGGTATTTTAAACCAAATGCCGGGGTTGCATTTTATACCTGCTGCCAGGTTGCATTTCTGCCGGCCACTATGGCACAATCGCAGACCACGCAGCCGCCCACTGTTTTTTTTCGAAAGCCAACTCGGAGCTGGGCTAGCTTGCCGAAGTCTGGGACTCTAACCCAGTAAAAACTCCACCCCCTCTCCGGCGGTACTGCCGTTAGGTATTACTTCGCCGGGGGGGGAATGCCCTTAGGGCTCTCTAGGATTCTATCCTATTGGAATTTCGCAGTCTTTCTGCGATGCGCAGTTTTTTGAATACTATTGTGGCCATGTTGCATACAGCAGACCAATTTTCTTCTGAGTCAAGCATAATATCCACCAGGTTACAAGCGGCTGGCGTCCTCCCGACCCTCATGCTCAGATCTCTTCGTTCATTTTCAAATCTCGGACAGACAAAAAACACGTGTTCTGCGTCTTCGTTATCCGACTCGCAGAGTGGACAGTGCGGATAACTTTCATGCTTAAACCTATTTAGGTAGTATTTAAGGCATCCATGTCCTGTCAACAGTTGCGTTAAGTAGAAGTCCACATGTCCATGCTTCCTTCCCAGCCATCTCTGCAGTTCTGGGATAAGCTTATACGTCCAACGTCCAGTGCTACTTCGTTCCCATCTCTCTTGCCACTTCGCAATGGTGAGTTCTCTGCACCTTTTCCGTAGGGATTCAGCAGTTGCGATTCCTGTGCTGCCTGCTCGGATCTCCACTGATTCCAGTGCAAGCAGGTCGATCGGTATAATTCCCGATATTACCAACGCTGCGTTCCGCACGAGCATACCCGCAGGGCACACAGCCTCTGCACGGATTCGGCTTCTTGCATATAACTTTCTGTTTCAGTGGCTCGGGCCCATATGGGAGCAGCGTACATCAGCGTCGATGTGACAACGCTAACCAGTAATCTCCGACCTGGTTGCCTCGGTCCCCGAGTATTTGCCATAATCCTCGAGATTGCGGCCGCGGTCCTACCTGCCTTGCCACTAGCATACGCTAGATGATCTTTGAAGGTTAGCCGGTGGTCAATCATGACACCCAAGTATTTTAGGCTTGGGCGAGATTTAATTGTGGCTTCTCCAATTTTGATAGTTGCCGTCTCTACTATCTGCCTGCTACTTATCAGGACTGCTTCCGTCTTGTGCGCTGCCAAGGTGAGTCCCTTGGCGTCGAGCCATGCGCTTGCTCGTTTCCCAGCTTCGTTGCAGATTCTCTGCGCATCTGGGAGTTTCTTTGCAGAAACTACTATAGCTACGTCATCGGCAAAGCCAATGAGTCGTGCCCCTTCGGGCATCGTGATCCTAAGGATCCCATCGTACATGGCATACCATAACAATGGGCCTAGGACTGATCCTTGTGGGACTCCCCCGCTCACCCTGTGGGTCGATTGCCCGGAATCAGTTTCGTACAGGAGCAGGCGGCCTTCGAAGTAGCTCGCTATTACTCTCTGTATATACATTGGAACATTTAGGTTTCTCAATGCATTTAGCGTGTGGTCCCAGCTAGCGCAGTTGAACGCGTTTTTAACATCCAGCGTTGCCGCTATGCAGTACTGCTTAGTGCCGTACAACCACCTTTTCCCCACGATCGCTTTATCTGCGATTTCACACAGTTTACCGACGGCGTCGATGGTAGATAGTCCCTTCCGAAAACCATACTGCATCTCTGAGAAACCGTTGGTTTCGACAAGGGCACCTTCTAGCCGGAAGTGGATTATTTTTTCGAGAATTTTACCCAACGTATCTAGCATGCAGAGTGGCCTATATGAAGAAGGCTCCTCCGCCGGCTTGTCCCCCTTTGGTATGAGTACCAGCCGCTGTTGTTTCCAGCGATTAGGGAACACACCTTCTGTTACGGATGCGTTATACATGTCAACATACTTCTTTGTGTTTGCCTTTATGGCAATTTTAAGGACTTTATTCGGGATGCCATCTGGTCCCGGTGCCTTGTCGTCCAGTATTGTCTTCAATACCCGGAGGACTTCTTCGGCACTTGTGAGCTTTATGCTCGCAGTGTTCACGATGTGTGAGGTTCGCGCCATACTCTCTTGCTCTGGGAATAGTGTTTCCACTATCCTTTTTAGGCCGACTGGGCATGTCGGCGATGGCCTACTAAATACCCGAAGCCGTTTTGTGCCGAGTTTATATGCGAAGCCCCATGGGTTGGAGTCTATTTCTTCGCATATATTATTAAAGCACCTGCGTTTGCTTTCTTTTATGGTTTTTTCCAGGGCTCGTCTTTTTTCCCTGAAAACTATTTGAAGTAACTCAAATTCGGGCCTTCCTCTTGAGCGTTGGTATGCGCGTCTTGCCCTGTGGCAGTCTTTCCTGGCTTCCGCAATGGATTGGTTCCACCAGTATGCAGGTCTTCTTCCCTATGGGTTTTTTTCCTTTCTCTGCAAAGATGCATCACAGGCTATCTTGGTGTAGTCTGCGATGTGGTTTGCCCGTTCTTCAGCTGAACCGCTAGAGGAGAGGTCCTCGCCTTCCTGGGGAAGGCTATGGCTTTGCGGCAGGTAACAGATATAGCAAGCTATACCATTCACATGGGCCCTAGCGAAGCAATTTCCACTTTTTTTTCCTGCTAGTCTGAAGCCTCGGATTTCCGCAGCTCCATATTGCCGATTTTTTGCTATTATTTGCTTGCAATTCTTCGGAATTTTTGTTCATGTATTGCTTGCTTATGAGTGCAATGTCTACGTTTTTCTCGATGACATTTTGCTCCAGTAACAATTGGGCAACCTCGCAGTGGTTTAGGTTTATTTGAAGGAACTTCATTTACCCCTAAGCCCTTGCATATCCCTCCTGAAGTAAGGGCATTTCCCACTCATTGTTGGGTGGTCGCAATCCTTCTCCTTCTTGCGTTTGCAGAGTATGCAGCAGGCCTTTGCCTTGCAGCCTCTGGCTTGGTGCTCCTTTGCGCCGCAGTTGTAGCAGCATTTTGAACAGTCCTCTTGGATCCTGCAGTTCCCTGCTATATGGCCAAACTCCATACACTTAAAACACCTTTTAGGTGTTATCTTTGAGCGGATTCTACACGAAGTCCAACCCAGCCTGATTTTTCCCTTCTCTATGAGCCGTCTCCCTATGTCGGGCATGACTCTAAGTGTGGCGGTTTGCTTGCCACCGTATGCCGCCCTTAGACTCATCACCGCGGATTCCGGCAGCTCCACATCGAACTGTGATTTAACCGCACATAGAATGTCCGTTTTCTCGGTGATCTCGTCTATATCCTTTACCTCGACCAGCATTGTCTCAGTCAGCGCTCTGACATCAACATTGCTGCCCAGGACCGCCTTCATTGTGGTCTGAAGCTCCGCGGTTTTTGGGTCAGATACCTTGTTTAGAAGGATTAGTAATTCCCCCTTAGCTGTGCGCCTGACAGCCTGTACGGCTTGTCCTAGCTCTTTCAGCTGCGGTTCAGCCTTAACCTTTTTAAGGATGTCCGCGATCACTATCGCGTCATTGCGAGGCGGTCGCATCCTTGGCTTCCTAATCTTCTGTTTAACCTGTTGCCATTCTTCAGGCTTCTTCCCAGGTTTTTTGGGCTTGCTGGTGCTCTCTGTCCCAGCGTGTTTCCCATTTTTAGCACTTTGGCTGGCATTGCTGTCCGGTGCCTTGTGCATCGCCTTTTTTGCCGGTACAGCTAGCGTTTTCCCAGTTTCTTGGCCCCTGGGTCGCTAACTATTTCCGCTCGCGAGCACTTCTGCGCAGGTTTTTTTGGCTGTCTCCTTAGCCTTTTCCTGTTCCTCGATTATGCCCTGCACAGCCGACAGAACTTCCCGCTGGAGATAGTCGATTTCGTCGACAATATCCCTCATGGGGTTTGTTATGAAGCGCTTTCCGTCCATTAGCTTCTTCAGCTCCCTGGCCTTCGATCCCAAGCCGGACAGCTGTTTTAGCACATCCCCCTGCTCTTCGTCAGCAGCTTTTGGGGTGCTTTTTCCTCCTACTGGGGGTGTGCCAGGCTGCTTGCCACCGCACTCCACCCTTTTTTCTGGCGATCTCGCCATCGCGTTGCTTTTTTTAAACGGGTCAGCTCCCATGTTGGCCCAGTCAGGTAGACTGGACAACGGCGTGTGAAAGCCGTCGGCATTAGGCGGCGGCGCCAGGCCTTTGTTTGCCGGCGTGCCTCCACTATCGTTTGGCACAACTCCTAGGCTGGCGCCAGGATGTTGTGCCCCCGATCCCCTGCCCGGCATTTCCCCGCCTGGGGGATTCAGTGCGGGTGCACTGGTTTTTCGGGGAGGTGGGACCTTTTTCCCGCAGTATCCTGCTGATATTCAATCGGACACAATTTAAAAAATAAAATAAAAAATAAAATTTAAAATAAAGAATAAATCTTAATATTAAAAAAAATAAATATATTTAAATTTTTTAAAAGTACCGCCCAAATTCAAAAGAACCGCCCAGTATTTCCCAACGTGCAACGGCACGCACTTACGTGCTTGGCCTGCACCCTGTCCGAAGCTCGCTGCTATGGCACCCGCAGCCCCTTTCGCACACTACGATCAGCTGATCGCGCAAGCGCTTTCCACCACTGAACGTGTGTTTGCGAAAATAAAAGCGCGAGTGAAAAATTTAGCAACAACTATACAAACAACGAGTGGAAAATATAAGAGGCAGAGACACCTCCCCTCCCTCACCAATGACCGGCCCCTGCCTGGCCGCCAAACCTGTTGGGGATACAATTCCCAGATGTCGCCCACGGCCTCCTGGCCACCAGAAGATGTCCAGGTACGTGTGCTGGTTCTCCTAGCCGGATGGCCGGCTGCGCTGTTTGGTTTGTGCTGAAAACTAGAGGAATTAGACGGAGCGATTTTAAAACGCGACCGCACTCTCTGCTTTCACAACTCTCTATCATGAGCCGCCCACTGTGGGTCAAACGCTACGTGGATTTCTCGCAATTTTATACCTATTGCCAGGTTCAGTTGCTGCCGGCCATTATGGCGCAGACCCAGCCCACTTAACCGCCCATTGTGGGACAGACGCTTTGTAGATTGTTGGGTAAGTGTGTGGTGTGCACGGTTCGGGTCCATCGGTGGCCATGGATTTCCCCACGGCTTTTCCGGTGGGAGTTATACCGCTCCTGCTCGGTCGCCCTTGCCCCCATTTTGTGGTGTGTCGCCCTGGCGGTGGGGTTGGCTGGTAGTCAGATCCTTTTAACACCTTTTAGGTCCCCAGTGCTCACCATGTCGGTGTTTTCGCCTGCTTTCCGAGTCCTTCTGCCAAGGATTTGCAGCAGCAGCCCGGAAATGTATGCTACGATATCTAGGGGGTCATGAAGTGAAACCCATAGCAGGTACCTTTGGTCAGTGATTTGGACAGTCAAGCGGCGATAAGATCCATGCAGTCGTCAACGGTCAGTTCCAAAATTGTAATGGCGAGCAGGAGGGCACTAGGTAACCTTAGCACGAAAAAGTCAGTGCGGATCTATTGGGTTCCCAGCCACCAGGGCATCGATGGCAACGAGACAGCTGACGTTCTTGCAAAGGAGGGCGTAGAGCTGACGAACGACAGAACGTGCCTGTTTCCCTCCGAAAGCTCCAAAACGCACTGGAGAAACAAGCGGACACGCGAGCAAAAAGCAGGTGGATACCAAGACGTGCCGAATTTCAAGAACTATGTACAAAGAGCGCAACGACAAACTCAGCCAGTATGTACTGCGTCTACCACGGAAAGACTGCAGACTGTTAGTGGGAATCCTTACAGGCCACTGTCTCGGAATACTCAACAGTCGCACCTGCAGGAAATGCGAGAAATCGGGGGCTATCGAAACCCTGGAACATCTTATCTGCAATTGCCCGGCACATGTTGAAAACATGAAAAATTGTATTTTACAGTGTGAGCAAAGTTGTTGACATGTGTGTCAAATACAAAAGTGTTAAATGTAAAAAATAATTGTTAACACACACAGCCGACTTGTGTTTTTAACACAACGAGTTATTAACACGCCGTGTTTTTTTAACATGTGTTGATGTGTTTTTGACTTCAAAAGTGTGCTAGTCAAAAAAACTGTAACTGTTAGTAGGTTAGGTTAGGTTAGGTTAGAAACGGCTGCCAGACTAACGTCTGACACACTTAGACCTCTGAGGGTCCATTGTGGTACCGTATGATCTCGTTTTCCCTTATTCGGGGTGCCCTATCTTATATGTCTCAACCTAGAGATTTGGATGATTAACATGTCTTCCACCCGGAAGATTTCACAAAAGAGTTTATACTTTTAAGGTTGATCTCCGATATTTCGGTCAGATCGTTAATGAAGGGGTTTCCTAGGTGTTTCAGTGGTGCTTCCTTTTACTCTACGAGTAACGGGAATATAAATCTGAATAATTTTCATAAATGTCCAAGACTTCGATATCCTTTATTCGAATTAATTTTGAAGAAGATTTAACAAAATGCATGCGTTCAGCGGCTTTATTTAAAATACTGACCAAAAGAAATTTAAATCTATCGGATAAAACTAAGTAGCCCTTATGTTGTTTTTCATAGAAGTACGTGTCAAAAAGCAAACTTAAAAATCTATTTATTTTCGGGGACACCGATATTTCAAAAGGTTGTTTTTAGCGACACAAATGTCGAGTTTTTGACAGAAAAAGATTATGAATATTGGCTACAAAACAAGACATTGTAAAAAGCATACTTAAACGCCTCAAAACGCTTCAGGGACACACCGGATTAGATGAGCAAAACCCATAAGTATGCCAGAAAAAGCGTAATTTCACTTTGAGAGCTTCAAACGCTCTATCTCGATGTATCAGATGTATTATTGCCCATTTTTGGATTTGGTTTTTAAATTGTCAAAAATTAAAACATCTACTTCAAAACAAAAAAAAATTATAATGTTCGAATATTCCTATGAGAGCCATAACATATAGTGGTCCGATCCGGCTCGTTCCGACATATGTACTACTGGATTCGGCTATTGGTGCTGATCAAGAATATATGTAGGATCGCCGGTGAATAGTCCAATTACAACACGAAATAAAGTTTAATGACTTTTATTCGAACGGAAAAACAATAGGTTTTCGGGGGTTTTCATCTACTCTTCTCTAAGCACAGAAAGCAAAAGCGAGTACTTAATGCGACGATTCTTTTCGTGCAGTATCGATTAAAATATTTTTGCAAAGTTGCAAGCGATATGTTTATGTTAATAGATTTGAATTATAGGGAAGGTAATGTTAACGAAAAATACTAAATTAAATGTCTATTATGTTTAGGCAGAACTATTGTAGTCCTGACCACTCCTGGTTTTCCTTTGTTTTCCCACAGTCGGCCATCCTGAAGTATCATTCGGCTCGAATGATGGTTCTTCTGCCGGTTCTGATTCCGGATTCCACTTCTTCATATATTCTGCAACCGTTGATGTTTTGCCCGGACCTTCATGGTCTCCAACCTTTTCTACGTCATATCGGCCGTGAGGTAAAGTCCTTATTATTTTGTATGGTCCAAAGAATTTCGGCTTCAACTTTAAGCCGGTACCGTACTGTGTGCGCTTTATGGCCACGAGCTCGTTGATTTTGTAGGTCAACTCCTTCTTGCGACCCTTGTTGAAGGATCTACGATTTTCCTGTTGAATTTTGGCAATGTTATCCTGCGCTTCCATTCGAACGGTCTCTCTTTCTTGGTCCAATCCTTCGATAGCGGCGTCTTCAAGGAATGTGTTCAGCTCTGCTACTTTGTTTGTTCTCATTTCAACGCCTGTCAATATCCTAAAAGGTGAGAATCTCGTGCTTCTTGGGGGTGTGCTGTTTATCACTTGCTGTACGACCTCAAGATGTTTATACCAGCTACAAGGTTTTTCTTGACAAAGCTTGGCTAACATCGGGATCACGATCTTATGGATCCGCTCCACTTGACCATTACCTCGGGGTACTCCGGTAGCTATCATTAGATGCTGTATGCCGTTCTCAACGCAATATTGTTTAAATGTGTTTGCAATAAACGCTGCCCCTCTGTCTGATATGATACGCCTCGGGTTTCCAAACACTGCCGCTTGACGAGTTAGTCGATCAATAACTCCTTCAGCCGTTGTATTTTTTGTCGGGTGGAGCCAGACAAACTTAGTAAACGCATCGATCACAACGAGAATGTAATTGTAGTTCTTGCTGGTCTGCTCTATTGGTCCGACATGGTCAACATGATATGTTTCCAACGGCCTTTCGTCCTTGTTAATGGGTGTTAAGAAACCTTCCTTTTTACCTGCCTTGACCTCAGAAATAATACATTCGACGCAACTCTTGACCACTCTTGTTACTTTCTTCGATAAATCCGGTATGTAAAATGTCTTCTCAACTGCCTCTTGAGTTCTTTTTACAGAGAAATGTCCTTGCTTATGGGCCATTCGAATGATTTCTTCCTCCATCAGAGTCGGCACCACGATCAACTCTTTGATGGGATCCTTGTAGAGTATGCCATGCTTAACGAAGAAGTCATCATACGTGCTGTTCTCAAGGGCCGCCATTACTGCCCGAACCCATTCATCCTGCGACTGTGCTTCCTGCAGTTTGTGATGCAAAGTGTCTTCCAGCATTAGACATGAAACTCGACTCAAGGCGTCTACGTGCCTCATTTTGCTGCCACTTCGATGTTCGATGGCATAGTCGTAATCCTGGAGAAACAATGCCCAACGTGAAACTCTTAAAGGGATTTCGCCGCGCTTTTTCATTGTTAAAGCAAATGCATTGCAATCGGTAATGATCTTGAATTTTATCCCAAGTAAATAGACACGCCATTTTTTCAAAGCTTCGACTATAGCCAACACTTCGAGTTCGTAAGAGTGGTATTTCTCTTCAGCTGGCTTCGTCTTTCGGCTTAGGTATTGTATGGGGTGCAACTGTTGATCGTCCGGATCTTTTTGCAGGAGAACTCCTCCATAGCCGTGCATAGAAGCGTCTGTGTGTATTTCCGTCTGAGCTTTTGGATTATATAAACGTAACACCGGTGCAGATATCAAAGCTATTTTTAGTTGCTCGAATGCTGCGAGTTGTTCCTCGGCCAATCGGAATGGAATGTCCTTACGAAGCAAATCAGAAAGTGGTTTGGCCTTCAACGCGTAGTCGGCAATGAATCGCCGAAAGTAGGATGTTAATCCGAGGAAACGCTGAAGACTCTTTCGATCATGTGGGAGCGAAAAGTTCTTGACTGCTTGCGTTTTGGCTTCTGACGGTCTTATAGTTCCTCCTTCGACAATATAACCTAAAAAGTCAACCTTTCCCTTAAGAAACTGACATTTGCTCCACTTAATTTTCAAATTAAACTCTGAAGCTCGGTTGAGGACACGCTCTAGCTTGTGGATTCCTTCGTTAACGTCCTTAGAGGGAATAATGAGATCATCCATGTATGTTACGACTGTACCGTCTTGAACCATATCCAGTAGAATTGCATAAATGAATCTTGAAAATACGGCTGGTGAGTTAGAGATTCCAAACGGGACATATAAGAACTCAAATTGTCCTGCATGCGTCACGAAAGATGTATATTTTCTCGAATTCTGCTCAACTGGTACATGGAAAAATCCATTCGCTAAGTCAAGTGTTGTGAAAAGGCTGTTTCCTTGCAGTCTTTCAATGACATCATCTATAAGTGGCATCGGAAAATGATCCTTGGCAATCTTCGCGTTTAGCCGCCTATAATCGCAACAAAGGCGTTTGCTGCCATCCTTTTTCGGTACCAAGACAACAGGTGAGGCATACTCAGATGAACTTGGCTGGATAATATTCTCTGATAGCCATTTCTCAACCTGGTTGTCTACGATAGACTTGTCTGCATGTGAAATGCGTCGAGGGCGTTCATAGACTGGGTATTCGTCATTTAGCAAAATTTTCATTTGTATGGGACTGTCCTTTTTCTTCTCTGGCTTGTAGCTGTTTGTCAAATCTTTCACAGTTTTAGCAATTGATCTCTCCAGGTGAGCGACGTCGATCTCGTGCTCCTCGCTTTCAGCAAAAAGACATACCTGAGGGTATTCCTGGAATATCTGTAGCTCTGACTCGACTGCTTTTTCTGTAGTAAAGGATTCCTGGCTGTTCTGGTTCCCTTTTGTTTGAAATTTTACCGACTTCTCTGAAAATATTAAGTCCACTTGCTTCAAAATGCTATTCCCGATGACTGCTGAATACTTAATATCATTTCTGTTAGCAACGTGAAAGTGTAGGTCCAAACAAGTGTTGTCTACCGCAACTTGGGTTACAAAACTGCCAAGCGTATTTAACTCGCTGTTACAAATGCCGACCAGACAGTGCTTTTCGTTCACAAGCTCGATATTTCCTAGCATCTCAACCACGTCATCACGGATAAGGCAGAGATCACAGCCTGTATCGATCAAAGCGGAAAATCGAACGCCATTACAGAAAATTTCCTTAAAAATGCATTTACCACTGCTGCTAATATGGCTCGTCATTGTGTTTGCACTTTTCCCATCCTTCGTTTCAGCTACCCTAGAACCTGGGCAATTCGATGCCTTGTGCCCTGGCTGTTCGCACCTGTAGCATTTGATGGGCTTGTGACACTCCTTTGCAAAATGTGAAGGATCTCCACACTTGAAACATTTTTTGAAATGCTGTTTGGTCACATCTGGTTTTTTGTCTTCGTTGGTAATATAAGATTTAGCCGTATTAAGCACTTGAGGGCGATTGCTACGAATTTTCTTATACACCTTTATTTGCTCCTTAAGGTCCTGCAGAGTCCTGGCCTGATACAAGTTGCTTTTGTTGCCTCTCGAGTCGGGTATACCTTCGATGAAGTACTCTATAAGACTGGCATCATCCAAATTAACAGGCTTTCCTATTTCCATGAGCGAATACAGATACTCCTTGTAATCCTCATTTGGGATTTTTCGTCGATTTTTCAGCATGCGGTGAACTTCAATTGCCGATACGTCTGATCCAAATTCATCTTTGAGTGCTCGCTTAAGTGATAACCAGTTGGAAATGCCTGGCTGACTTCGAATGAATATTTTTGCTGCGCCTTTTAACAATTGCTTCGAATAAATAAACATTTGAAGATTATTCCATTGGACTGCTGCTGCATTATCTTCAAACTCCTGGATCCAGCTGTGTACTGACGGCTGGCTTGAACCATTGAACTGTGAAAGGGAGTCTTCTATGTCGCGCAATGTAAATGAACTGCGACCTTCGCCTGTTGTAGATCTTGAGTCATGCAGCGAAGCTGCATCCCCGTAATCAGATTCCTCATCCTCAATTACCTCAGCTGACAAGTTGTAGTGGTCAAGAAGTCTGTCCTGCAGTGTCTGCTTCCTACCGCTTGTAGCTAAATTAAGCAGCGATAATTGCTCCTTCAATGCGTTCACGTTTAACGCCAAAATTTCTTCCCTCTGCATTCTGTACTCGTTATTACTCTCTGCTTACAATGGTTAAAAATTAACAAATTATAGTGAATTCTTGAACTTAACTTAGTGATTAGGTAATACAATGAATTTTTGTGTAATATTATAGGTTTGAAAATACAAAATAAGTGATCCAGTTCGCTCACTCTCCGTTTCTGCAAACAATGCACACCCTGTGCCGACGATGCCGTTGACGCTGACTCTCAGGCTACTTCACCAGATTGCGCTATTTTTGCAGCCTTTTTCGCCAGACATGCGCTTTCCCAAAGCCAAGTTTTCGATGTCTCCTTCCTCCTCTCAGGACCTTTGCGCAGGATGCGCACCTTGCTACACCTCTCCGGTGTACACGATCTGCCAGTTAACTGCTTTTCCTCCACGTAAAACGCCTCCTCTATGCGTAAAACGCCTTCTAATTGCTGATGCGCAATTAGCCACACTCTGATTTTAATGAATCTTTGTGCCACGTTCGATTCTCTGCTGTTTTTCCAAGTAAATCCCACTTCTGACACCAAATTTGTAGGATCGCCGGTGAATAGTCCAATTACAACACGAAATAAAGTTTAATGACTTTTATTCGAACGGAAAAACAATAGGTTTTCGGGGGTTTTCATCTACTCTTCTCTAAGCACAGAAAGCAAAAGCGAGTACTTAATGCGACGATTCTTTTCGTGCAGTATCGATTAAAATATTTTTGCAAAGTTGCAAGCGATATGTTTATGTTAATAGATTTGAATTATAGGGAAGGTAATGTTAACGAAAAATACTAAATTAAATGTCTATTATGTTTAGGCAGAACTATTGTAGTCCTGACCACTCCTGGTTTTCCTTTGTTTTCCCACATATATATACTTTATGTGGTCAGAAACGTCTCCTTCACTGCGTTGCAAACATCTGACTGAAATTATAATTCTCTGCAAAGACTTAACAAAATTAAACTATATATATTCTAATTTACGATCATTTAATAAATTGAAAAACATGGTTTCAGCTAGAGCCCTGCGTGAATCATTCAATTTTTGTTGTATC
Organism: Drosophila lutescens; assembly: GCA_037075285.1. Lineage (NCBI taxonomy): Eukaryota > Metazoa > Arthropoda > Insecta > Diptera > Drosophilidae > Drosophila > Drosophila lutescens. Next base: position 24,860 of record JBAMCF010000523.1, on the reverse strand, counting down.
GTAGTACGCATTAAAATTTCTGATTTCTTTAATTCAATTCTATGTGAAATGAATTGAATTAATTTTTAATAAATTTCGAATTGAATGAATGAATGAATAAATTTTTTTGTGCCTACTTTTGAGAACAAAAAGTCGAACATTTTTGAAAAATCAATGTTAGCTGCATAGTGTATAAAATGTAGGCAGCTTAAAACACAATATTATGGCCGTTTCTTCTTTATATTAGAATTTCGTTTGAATTATTTTGGAATTCATGTCATTCAGTCATTCATTCGATTAAACTCAAAATTCAAATTCATTCAATTCTATTAAACACGAAATTGTAATTAATTCATTCTCATAAAGAGAATTCATTGAATTAATTCATGCAGGGCTCTAGTTTCAGCTACCCCGAAACTATTTTATAAAATAGTCGAAATTATTACACAGTGCAACGCGGAAAATATAACCGCAGTTTGGTTTTCGAAACCGGAAACCACATACGGCGTTCTCCTGGCTTAGCTGGCAAAAAAAAAAAAAAACAAAGACAGAAAGAACTAAGAACAAAAACAAGAGAGAACGCTATGGTCGGGTTTGTGTCCCGACTATCTAATACCCGTCACTCAGCTAAAGGGAGTGCAAGGGAAATGGATATATAAAGTTTTTTTGATTGCGAATAACTTTTTAATGAATGGTCCGATTTGAAAAATGTCTTCTACATTTCGATAGGTATAAATATACACAACAAAATTCCATATATACTTCTCGGAAATCTTTAAAGGGTTGGGCGCCAGACACATTTTAAAATCGTTAGTGGGCGTTAGGGGGGGCGTGGCACCTCGATGAAACAAACTTGCGCTGCGTAGGAAGCCCAAGAATATGTGTGTGAAATCTCAACCTTCTAGCTTTTATAGTTTCCGAAATCTCAGCGTTCATACAGATAGACGGACGGACGGACAGACGGACATGGCTAGATCGACTCGGCTAGTGATCCTGATCAAGAATATATATACTTTATGGGGTCGGAAACGCTTCCTTCTCCCTGTTACATACTTTTGCACGAATACAATATACCCTTTTACTCTACGAGTAACGGGTATAAAAAGGCGTTTTGCGGTGTTCACTGTACCTCCGCTAAAAATGATCGGATTTTCATTTTATTTTTACAATTCGCTTAAGAATTAAAAAAACCCGCCCCCTGGGAAGCCCTTTTGTTAATTTCTTTTTTTTTAAGAACTTTTTCCGAAAGTCCAAAGTTATAAAAGCGTTTTTCACCTAAAAAATTGACTTTCGGCTTAAAAATAAAATATTTAAAGTTAAAAAAAAAAAAAACGCTTCCCAGGGCGCTGGTTTTTTTAATGCAGAAAAATATGCGACAAATTTGAAAACGATCGGTTGAGTTAAAGATGCACTTACGTACCTAAAGTCTTAGAGGTTGGGTACTAGTTTTAGCATAACTTCTAAACTTTTTGTCCGATTGACTTAAAACTTTTTTTGTATAATCTTAAAATGTTAATCTACAAGAAAAAAATTTAAAAAAAATCGAATTTTTCCATTCCCAAAAGTCAAAAGTCGCCGCAATAAGTAAAGAACTAATTGGGCTGTGGAGAAGCGAATACTTCATGTTTTCTTTTCATATTGATATTATTGAGCATGGATCCGGGGTTTATATGTATACATGAGTTGGTGTTACCAGGATATTTACTTAGGTCTAGTATATATACAAATGGACAACATAGTTTATTATCAGCTTACAGGAAAATAGCCTAGATAAGCAATTTCATCTACCAAATGGTCGGGTTAAAGTTTCCCAAGTCCACGTCCGTCGGCTGGATGAATATGGTTTATGACCCGTTTATCACATGCAGAAGGTCGAAGACCAGGATATCTGCTACATGTTGGTTTAGGTCAGGGTAGCTATCAGCAATGAACAAATTTCTGCTAAGTCGAGATCGTATACAGGGTATCAAGTTCGTGTGCAGAGGAGTGCACGAGAATAGAGAAAACACCCGCAAAGCCGCCCTTACGGAAGCACAAAAACATTACTGCTTCAGACCGACTCCAATGATTGATTCTTAGGAGCTGTCCTGACTCAGGAGGACGAAGACGAAAGCTAAGAAGAAAGGAACTACTCAACTGTAAAGAAAGAATGTCTGGCGATCCACTGGAGAATCCACAAAATAAGGATGTATATTGAAGGGTACCACTTCGTGGTGGTAACAGACCATTTGGTCCTCAAGTGGCTTTACTCCATCGAGTCCCATCAGGAGATACAGCCATACTCGTTAAAAGTGAGATATGGCAAAGGGAGAGTCCAAGGTCCGGTTATTCCGATATTTCCTTTTGCCCACGGTATTCTGGCTCTGCCTGTAAAGTCTCCAATCTCTAACTCTCCGCCATAACTCCAATCTCTCACTATACACTTCTCGGTCCCCAAACCCTCTCTCTCTGCTTCTCGGTCTCCAAACTATCTATTTGTGAGTTTCTTTCCATTTGCTCTTCGCCGCGCCGCCACTACGCTAATTCGCGTAACTAGTAAGCGGCCGGCCATCCGTTGTTATTAATGCTTACACTTGTGGGGAGTTATTCAGCTCCTCACAGGGTATAGAATGGACAAGCTCGAGCAGACGGTCAAGCGTTTACGCCGGACCACTAATACATTCCCCGAGGCCAGAGAAATTTGCGTCACACCCAACCCAAAGCTGGAAAACCTCACTGTTGATTAGGGTAATTTTTCGCTTTGCTAGCATAAGTCTCGATTTGTCATTACATAGCGTACAGTGTTTCATTTCTTTAAAAATTATTATCATTGAAAAATAATTTCAAAATATGGAAAAAACGTGATTACGTATTATTTGGTCATCCTATATGAGATTTACAGCTCAGGATAAAACCTTATACCTTAAGGCTCTTTCTATAATACGAGTATGTGGTAAGTAAAATAATCTAACAAATCCTAAGCCATTTCCTTTTCTAAACATCTTTGCTTGATTGGGAGATATTAAACGTAGATATCGTAATTTGGATAATTATAATTTTAGATTATTATTCTAATGAAACTTTTTAATTTAGTACCTCCCAGATGGATATTAAAACCAAAAGATCACGATGCTATCTTGGGTGATTCTGTAATGATTTCATGTGCCGCTGACGGGTTCCCACTGCCAACCCTACAATGGAAACAATTGATGGGTAGGTATGGTGTCATTAAAACATTAATGGAGTAATTCAAAATGAACATTTAATGCAGGTGATTCCGGTGAATATAGAGATATTGGCTATGAAAATACTTACGGAAACTTAAAAGCATATTTAAACGGTACCCTAATTATATCTAAGGTGGATGGAAAGCATGCGGGTAGCTTTTTGTGTCAGGCCAGCAATGGTATTGGTCCTGGCCTAAGTTCTCTTATAAAATTAACTGTTCATGGTAAGTAAAAAAGTTCAACTGGCAAGTTAATAAATAACAAAACTATTTTTATCAATTCAGTCGGCCCATCTATAAATGTTTTTAAGGAACTGTTTACTACTCGACGAGGGGAAGGTGTCACAATCCAGTGCGTCGCCACAGGAGATCCACCCTTAGAAATATATTGGATGGCCAAAACTTATAAAATAGATCCATCAGTTGATACTCGCTATCGCATTAAAAACTCACCACATGATCAAGGAGTTTTATCTGAACTTATTATTTTACAGACTGAAATATCTGACAATGGGGAATATTTATGCATCGCCAAAAACGAGTACGGCAATGATAGCGGTATCGTACAGGTACAAGTCCAAGAACCACCACACTTTCCTGTTAACTTACGCATTATGGTTTTGACCAGTCGATCAGTAACTCTAGCATGGTCACGAAATGATAAGGACTCCCTTCAAATGGCGTTGAATAAGCGAGGCTCTCAGAAAAAATTAAATTATATTTTGCAATATAAAAAGGCAGAAGGTAAGACCAAATATATCAAAGTTAATCTTCATAATTATGATTTTTTCCATCCTGTTATGCCATTTTCTTAGGTATGTACAATTATAGATTCACAAATTTAATTTTGTGTTAAATATATGCTTTTAATTATTAGACTTTCCCCAAACCATTAATAACAGTTTCTGTAAAAGTTTGAGCCCTGTACACAACATTTAAACACGTATTCGATCGCACAGTTCTTATACCTGTTACTAGTGAAGTAAAAGTAATTTTTCGACCCTATAAAGTATTGGGTGGGCAAGAAAGTCATGTCGTTTTTTTTTAGTAATAGTTTTTAATCTAATTTATTTACGACTAATCGAGCACCAGGGTCACACTTTTTAGTATCGTTTTAAAGCTTATTGTCTTAGGTACTATCGATGAAAATTTGGTTATTATTCGATAACAATTGTGGAAGCTATAGCAAATTAAGCAAGGAGGATCAAAGTGAGCATTTTCGGCATATTTTGCTTTTTTATTTCCGAAAAGGAAAAAAGCGGCCGATGCTCGCGAAAAATTGTTCGAAGTGTATGGTAAAGATGCCATAAGTGATCGCCAATGTCAGCGCTGATTTGCCAAATTCAGGCTTGGAGGTTTTGGAGTTATAGACGCCCCCATTCTGGTCGACCATCGGTCGTTTTTGACGAACAAATTCAGGCTTTGCTGGATGAAAACCGGCGTTATTCAACGCGGGAGACGTCAGAGAAGCTCAGTGTGCTACGTAAACAAGCTCGATGTTTGGGTTCCGCATAACTTAAAGGAAATTCACCTAACTAAGCGTATCAATATCTGCCATTCTCTGCTGCAACTGATTAAAAACGATCCTTTTTTGAAGCGGATTATTACTGGCGACGAAAAGTGGGTTGTTTACAATAATGTCCAACGAAAAAGATCATGGAGCAAGAAAGATGAGCCAGCCCAAGCCACATCAAAGGCCGATATCCATCAGAGGAAAACCATCAATTCAGATGTGTACTGTCGCCAGCTATCCACTTTGCCGGAAAAAATTAAAGAAAAGGAGCCGGCATTAGCTAATCGCAAGGGTATAATCTTTCACCATGACAACGCTAGGCCCCACACATCTTTGGTCACTTGGCAAAAATTAACGGAGCTGAATTGGGAAGTGCTACCACATCCACCTTATAGCACCTTCAGATTACCATTTGTTTCGCTCTCTTCAAAACTTTGATTCAGATGAGGCTGTCGAAAACCACTTGTCTCGATTCTTTGCTGGAAAAGACCAAAAGTTCTTCGAGCGCGGAATTATGCAGCTGCCCGAGAGATGGTCATTAGTGGTCGAACAAAACGGCCAATACATAATTGATTAATAATAAGTCCTGATATAAATAAATCATCTTTGAAAATATTGAAAAAAAACGACATGACTTTCTTGCCAACCCAATATATATATTCTTGTCTGCCTCTCTTTCCGTATGTCTGTCCGCCTGTCTGCCTGACCGTCTGTCCGTATAAACGCTGTGATATCAGACACTATAAGAACTAGAGATTTGGGCTTAGGTTGTCAATTAGCTCATGTCTGTTATCCGAATGTGCCACGTCCACCCTAACGACCACAATCCCTTAAAACGCTAAGGTCTGTCCAGCGCCCCAACCTTTTAAGGGTTTGGTAAAAGTTTTTGATTATTTATAAAAATCTGCTTATCCAAAAATTTGGTCAGATTTGAAAATAATAGTTTCACTCGGGGGTGTCACAGAAATCTCTTCTAGCCAAAGTCGGTTAGTTTTGTGCATCGATGAACTATAACGGATTTCGGTTGGAAACAATTTCTGTTACACACCCGATTATGTTTGATGCACTTTGCTGAAAATTACTCGTACGCGAGATTTGGCAAAGTAAAATTAGGCAAAATTTCAACAGTTCTTTTTGCTAATGGTGTCAGCTGAATGCGAGGGGCTGATAATCCAGGATGCAGTATAAGTCACCAAAATGGTTAAAGCCGCGGATATGGACGTCAGAACAAACATTTTGCAATTTTAAGGAAGAATGGTAGGGGAGAGAAGTGTAAGTTGGTACGGTCTGTAAGTTGGAGCTCACAACTTTTTTTTTGTAATCCGATCTCCTAAAGTATATATATTCCTGGACAGCATCACGTCTGCCCGTCCGTTTCTACGCAAACTAGTCTCTTAGTTTTGAAGCTGTCAGGAAAGTCTTATTTTTATTGCAGGTGAACAAAATTATAGCTTCTATGTTTTTTGACATATAACCTCTTACGCTTGGGAATAACATTTTTTTAATAATGCTGAATTTTTAATTTAAAATGATCAAAATCGGACGACTACATCATATAGCTGCCAAATAAACAAAAGAAAAATTAATAGGAATATAATTGGAAAGAAATTATAGTTCGTTGGTGTTTATTGTTCTCTCTTCTACTCTGGGATATGTAATTATACCCTTGCAGAGGGTATTATAATTTCAGATATTGTAACGCAGTGAAGGAGACGTTTCCGACCACATAAATTATATATATTCTTGATCAGCACCAATAGCCGAGTCCATCTAGCCATGTCCGTCTGTCCGTCTGTCCGTTTCTATGCGAACTAGTCTCTCAGTTTTAAAGCTATCGCAATGAAACTTTCCCAAAAGTCTTCTTTCTATTGCAGGTAGTACATATGTCGGAGCGAGTCGGATCGGACCACTATATCTTAAGGCTCCCATACGAATAATCAAACAAATATAAGAAAATTCATTGTAACTTTGCAGGAAGTAGGCGTTTTGATTTCTGACAACTTAAAAAGGTATTTCTTTTATCTGCAAGGGTATATAAGCTTCGGCTGGCCGAAGCTAGCTTCCTTTCTTGTTTTTTTAATATTTCAGAATTTTGAATTATATTTAAAAATACAGTTCGTTCGACAAATTCCGGACTTTTTCTTGGCTTAAGTCTTGGCGTTTAGTCTTGGTCTTTTTTTGTCGACCTTTGTAATCGGACGACTATGTCATATATGTTAACTTCCAAGGTATTAAAAGTTTCACGTTCTTTATTTGATGTTCAAATTGGGACTGATTCTACTCTACTTAACACTACCCTGATCTAAGCTGTGGGTTGGGGCAGCGCCGTCGCTGGCGGCGGCGTTGATATCGGCAGCGGCAACGTTCAGATCGGCAGAGCCGAATTGCGGTGGCGGCAGAATTCTGGCTGAGCTGCAGAAGGTGCAAGATCGGCAGAATTGGTATTTATGGATTTGCGTTGTGGCAACTGACCGGATGCTCGTGATTATGTTATTGAACTCTAAGGTTGTGGCAACTGACCGGATGCTCGTGTTTATGTTATTGAACTCTAAGGTCTGACTCCCGACGAAATTGTCACAATGCTGCAATGTTATTGATTAACAATGTTGCAATATTTCATGAAAAACAAGAGAGAACGTTATAGTCGGGTGCCCCGACTATCAGATACCCGTTACTCAGGTAAAGGGAGTGCGAGGGAGATAGAAACTTTGATCACGGATAACTTTTTTACGAATGGTCCGATTTGAAAAATTTCTTCTACATTTCGATAGGTATTGATAAACACAATAAAACTGCATTTTTACTTTTCCGAAATATTTACATTTTTAAAATCGTATATGAGCGATTGTGGGCGTTAGATGGGGCGTGGCACCTCCTTGAAACAAACTTGCGCTGCGTAGGAACTCCAAGAATCTTCATGCCAAATACCAATCCTCTAGCTTTTATAGTTTCCGAGATCTCAGCGTTCATCCAGACAGACAGACAGACAGACGGAAAGACAGACGGACAGACGGACATGGCTAGATCGACTCGGCTAGTGATCCTGATCAAGAATATATATACTTTATGGGGTCGGAAACGCTTCCTTCTAGCTGTTACATACTTTTGCACGAATACAATATACCCTTTTACTCTACGAGTAACGGGTATAATTATATAAAATATTGCTGTGCTTAACTCTCCCTCCTCAAAATCCTACTTGTCCTCAAGAGGAATTAGAAATAGGGAATATTATTAAATTCTGGTATTATTGATTTTGGAGTTGATATGATGTTGGTTTTGTTGTTTAAAACTTTTGGGATCGTTTCTTGAATTTGTAGAATTACTTTCTCTATTCGGTGGAAAAAGGTTTTAAATATAATCAGAGTAATGACAATGGCGCAAATAAGTGCAAGTGTGGTTAATCGAGTTATATTGGAGTCGTTTTCTAGCGTTTGCAAGTGATTTCTATTTTTTATGTGCAGGGCTTTTAATGATTTCAAAGACAAAATTTGCAGACGTTGCGTCGATGTGGTCCGAGTTGCTATAGTTACACAGCGCTTCCTTTCCCTGACAGGTCAACAATTATGTCTTTTTTAAAAATTTTTATGTGGTTTGAATTCCTACAATCTGTGGGTAAGGCTAATATTACATTGTTTGATACAAAGATGTTTATAATTATCTGGCTCAAGTTCAGGTATTTTAACCATATAGATTATGGTGGTTTTATTGTGTAAGACAGACACATCGACAAATTCTAACATTTCCTCGATTGAGAATGAGGTAATATTATTTTTTTTTGAGAATTTTGTTTATTTCAATTAATTCAAATTCGTTTCATAAGAGAGATTACGTTAATTTTGGCCCATTGGATTTGTAAGCTTAAAGCAATTTCGTTACTGAAATGATTATCTTTCTGAATTGTGTTTGCAAGCATATTTGATATCGTTGTTAAATTATTAATTCTGTCCTGAAGTTGATTGTTTATGATTATTTGGTCATTGGTGTTCGTGATTAAATTGTTAAGATTCTTGCCTATCATAACTAGATCGTCGTGATCTGGGCTGCCTGCGATATATTTCCATTAGAGGTGGAGAAAAGATCGATGTAAAAATCGATAGATCGATGTTTAATGATATTTTGAAAACATCGATGTTTCCTCGAAAAACATCGATGTTTTTTTGAAGTAAAAATAAAATTTTGGTACGTTTTTCGAGCTGAACTGGTCAGAGATATTTGTAAAATTAAAAACAAAATGCTTATACATATGAACACATGCATTCGGAATATAAATGGAAAACCAATTTCTAAAGCGTGCATTTTACAGACACGACTAAGGAAAAGTGCAAGCCCTCATCTCCGAAACGGGAATGCTCCAGTGTTTGGCAGCAATTCAAAAGATCTGAGGTTAAGGCCATTTGGTAATACTCTAGATTAGCGGACTCACCCCCGAAATTCGCGAAAAAAGTATCCTCGATGGACCGCGATTTCTTAAGAACTCTCATAACTATAAATGACCAAATGTGTATTTTTATTATAATCAAAAAGAGTCGCTGTCCAAGGGGGATTATCTTTCTGAATTGTGTTTGCAAGCTTATTTGATATAGTAGTTAAATTATTAATTCTGTCCTGAAGTTGATTGTTTATGATTATTTGGTCATTGCTGTTCGTGATTAAATTGTTAAGATTCTTGCCTATCATAACTATTGGGTTGGCAAGAAAGTCATGTCGTTTTTTTTTCAATATTTTCAAAGATGATTTATTTATATCAGCACTTATAATTAATCAATTATGTATTGGCCGTTTTGTTCGACCACTAATGACCATCTCTCGGGCAGCTGCATAATTCCGCGCTCGAAGAACTTTTGGTCTTTTCCAGCAAAGAATCGAGACAAGTGGTTTTCGACAGCCTCATCTGAATCAAAGTTTTGAAGAGAGCGAAACAAATGGTAATCTGAAGGTGCTATAAGGTGGATGTGGTAGCACTTCCCAATTCAGCTCCGTTAATTTTTGCCAAGTGACCAAAGATGTGTGGGGCCTAGCGTTGTCATGGTGAAAGACTATACCCTTGCGATTAGCTAATGCCGGCTCCTTTTCTTTAATTTTTTCCGGCAAAGTGGATAGCTGGCGACAGTACACATCTGAATTGATGGTTTCATTCCGTCCCAGCAGCTCAAAGTGCACTACACCCTTCCAATTCCACCAAACAGACAGCATAACTTTCCTCTGATGGATATCGGCCTTTGATGTGGCTTGGGCTGGCTCATCTTTCTTGCTCCATGATCTTTTTCGTTGGACATTATTGTAAACAACCCACTTTTCGTCGCCAGTAATAATCCGCTTCAAAAAAGGATCGTTTTTAATCAGTTGCAGCAGAGAATGGCAGATATTGATACGCTTAGTTAGGTGAATTTCCTTTAAGTTATGCGGAACCCAAACATCGAGCTTGTTTACGTAGCACACTGAGCTTCTCTGACGTCTCCCGCGTTGAATAACGCCGGTTTTCATCCAGCAAAGCCTGAATTTGTTCGTCAAAAACGACCGATGGTCGACCAGAATGGGGGCGTCTATAACTCCAAAATCTCCAAGCCTGAATTTGGCAAACCAGCGCTGACATTGGCGATTACTCATGGCATCTTTTCGGAAATAAAAAAGCAAAATATGCCGAAAATGCTCACTTTGATCCTCCTTGCTTAATTTGCTATAGCTTTCACAATTGTTATCGAATAATAACCAAATTTTCATCGATAGTACCTAAGACAAAAAGCTTTAAAACGATGCTCGATTAGTCGTAAATAAATTAGATTGAAAACGATTACTAAAAAAAACGACATGACTTTCTTGCCCATCCAATAGATCGTCGTGATCTGACCACATAAAGTATATATATTCTTGATCAGCACCAATAGCCGAGTCCATCTAGCCATGTCCGTCTGTCCGTCTGTCCGTTTCTATGCGAACTAGTCTCTCAGTTTTAAAGCTAGCTTCCTTTCTTGTTTTTTTAATATTTCAGAATTTTGAATTATATTTAAAAATACAGTTCGTTCGACAAATTCCGGACTTTTTCTTGGCTTAAGTCTTGGCGTTTAGTCTTGGTCTTTTTTTGTCGACCTTTGTAATCGGACGACTATGTCATATATGTTAACTTCCAAGATATTAAAAGTTTCACGTTCTTTATTTGATGTTCAAATTGGGACTGATTCTACTCTACTTAACACTACCCTGATCTAAGCTGTGGGTTGGGGCAGCGCCGTCGCTGGCGGCGGCGTTGATATCGGCAGCGGCAACGTTCAGATCGGCAGAGCCGAATTGCGGTGGCGGCAGAATTCTGGCTGAGCTGCAGAAGGTGCAAGATCGGCAGAATTGGTATTTATGGATTTGCGTTGTGGCAACTGACCGGATGCTCGTGATTATGTTATTGAACTCTAAGGTTGTGGCAACTGACCGGATGCTCGTGTTTATGTTATTGAACTCTAAGGTCTGACTCCCGACGAAATTGTCACAATGCTGCAATGTTAATTATTAACAATGTTGCAATATTTCATGAAAAACAAGAGAGAACGTTATAGTCGGGTGCCCCGACTATCAGATACCCGTTACTCAGGTAAAGGGAGTGCGAGGGAGATAGAAACTTTGATCACGGATAACTTTTTTACGAATGGTCCGATTTGAAAAATTTCTTCTACATTTCGATAGGTATTGATAAACACAATAAAACTGCATTTTTACTTTTCCGAAATATTTACATTTTTAAAATCGTATATGAGCGATTGTGGGCGTTAGATGGGGGGTGGCACCTCCTTGAAACAAACTTGCGCTGCGTAGGAACTCCAAGAATCTTCATGCCAAATACCAATCCTCTAGCTTTTATAGTTTCCGAGATCTCAGCGTTCATCCAGACAGACAGACAGACAGACGGAAAGACAGACGGACAGACGGACATGGCTAGATCGACTCGGCTAGTGATCCTGATCAAGAATATATATACTTTATGGGGTCGGAAACGCTTCCTTCTAGCTGTTACATACTTTTGCACGAATACAATATACCCTTTTACTCTACGAGTAACGGGTATAATTATATAAAATATTGCTGTGCTTAACTCTCCCTCCTCAAGAGGAATTAGAAATAGGGAATATTATTAAATTCTGGTATTATTGATTTTGGAGTTGATATGATGTTGGTTTTGTTGTTTAAAACTTATGGGATCGTTTCTTGAATTTGTAGAATTACTTTCTCTATTCGGTGGAAAAAGGTTTTAAATATAATCAGAGTAATGACAATGGCGCAAATAAGTGCAAGTGTGGTTAATCGAGTTATATTGGAGTCGTTTTCTAGCGTTTGCAAGTGATTTCTATTTTTTATGTGCAGGGCTTTTAATGATTTCAAAGACAAAATTTGCAGACGTTGCGTCGATGTGGTCCGAGTTGCTATAGTTACACAGCGCTTCCTTTCCCTGACAGGTCAACAATTATGTCTTTTTTAAAAATTTTTATGTGGTTTGAATTCCTACAATCTGTGGGTAAGGCTAATATTACATTGTTTGATACAAAGATGTTTATAATTATCTGGCTCAAGTTCAGGTATTTTAACCATATAGATTATGGTGGTTTTATTGTGTAAGACAGACACATCGACAAATTCTAACATTTCCTCGATTGAGAATGAGGTAATATTATTTTTTTTTGAGAATTTTGTTTATTTCAATTAATTCAAATTCGTTTCATAAGAGAGATTACGTTAATTTTGGCCCATTGGATTTGTAAGCTTAAAGCAATTTCGTTACTGAAATGATTATCTTTCTGAATTGTGTTTGCAAGCATATTTGATATCGTTGTTAAATTATTAATTCTGTCCTGAAGTTGATTGTTTATGATTATTTGGTCATTGGTGTTCGTGATTAAATTGTTAAGATTCTTGCCTATCATAACTAGATCGTCGTGATCTGGGCTGCCTGCGATATATTTCCATTAGAGGTGGAGAAAATATCGATGTAAAAATCGATAGATCGATGTTTAATGATATTTTGAAAACATCGATGTTTCCTCGAAAAACATCGATGTTTTTTTGAAGTAAAAATAAAATTTTGGTACGTTTTTCGAGCTGAACTGGTCAGAGATATTTGTAAAATTAAAAACAAAATGCTTATACATATGAACACATGCATTCGGAATATAAATGGAAAACCAATTTCTAAAGCGTGCATTTTACAGACACGACTAAGGAAAACTGCAAGCCCTCATCTCCGAAACGGGAATGCTCCAGTGTTTGGCAGCAATTCAAAAGATCTGAGGTTAAAGCCATTGGGTAATACTCTAGATTAGCGGACTCACCCCCGAAATTCGCGAAAAAAGTATCCTCGATGGACCGCGATTTCTTAAGAACTCTCATAACTATGGATGACCAAATGTGTATTTTTATTATAATCAAAAAAAGTCGCTGTCCAAGGGGGATTATCTTTCTGAATTGTGTTTGCAAGCTTATTTGATATAGTAGTTAAATTATTAATTCTGTCCTGAAGTTGATTGTTTATGATTATTTGGTCATTGCTGTTCGTGATTAAATTGTTAAGATTCTTGCCTATCATAACTATTGGGTTGGCAAGAAAGTCATGTCGTTTTTTTTTCAATATTTTCAAAGATGATTTATTTATATCAGCACTTATAATTAATCAATTATGTATTGGCCGTTTTGTTCGACCACTAATGACCATCTCTCGGGCAGCTGCATAATTCCGCGCTCGAAGAACTTTTGGTCTTTTCCAGCAAAGAATCGAGACAAGTGGTTTTCGACAGCCTCATCTGAATCAAAGTTTTGAAGAGAGCGAAACAAATGGTAATCTGAAGGTGCTATAAGGTGGATGTGGTAGCACTTCCCAATTCAGCTCCGTTAATTTTTGCCAAGTGACCAAAGATGTGTGGGGCCTAGCGTTGTCATGGTGAAAGACTATACCCTTGCGATTAGCTAATGCCGGCTCCTTTTCTTTAATTTTTTCCGCCAAAGTGGATAGCTGGCGACAGTACACATCTGAATTGATGGTTTCATTCCGTCCCAGCAGCTCAAAGTGCACTACACCCTTCCAATTCCACCAAACAGACAGCATAACTTTCCTCTGATGGATATCGGCCTTTGATGTGGCTTGGGCTGGCTCATCTTTCTTGCTCCATGATCTTTTTCGTTGGACATTATTGTAAACAACCCACTTTTCGTCGCCAGTAATAATCCGCTTCAAAAAAGGATCGTTTTTAATCAGTTGCAGCAGAGAATGGCAGATATTGATACGCTTAGTTAGGTGAATTTCCTTTAAGTTATGCGGAACCCAAACATCGAGCTTGTTTACGTAGCACACTGAGCTTCTCTGACGTCTCCCGCGTTGAATAACGCCGGTTTTCATCCAGCAAAGCCTGAATTTGTTCGTCAAAAACGACCGATGGTCGACCAGAATGGGGGCGTCTATAACTCCAAAATCTCCAAGCCTGAATTTGGCAAACCAGCGCTGACATTGGCGATCACTCATGGCATCTTTACCATACACTTCGCACAATTTTTCGCGAGCATCGACCGCTTTTTTTCCTTTTCGGAAATAAAAAAGCAAAATATGCCGAAAATGCTCACTTTGATCCTCCTTGCTTAATTTGCTATAGCTTTCACAATTGTTATCGAATAATAACCAAATTTTCATCGATAGTACCTAAGACAAAAAGCTTTAAAACGATACTAAAAAGTGTGACCCTGGTGCTCGATTAGTCGTAAATAAATTAGATTGAAAACGATTACTAAAAAAAACGACATGACTTTCTTGCCCATCCAATAGATCGTCGTGATCTGGGCTGCCTGCGATATATTTCCATGCTGAACCAATCATGTTTATAGATCTAGTTTGTCGAGTTCTTGGTGTTAATATGAGTGTAGTAAGATCGGACTGTGATTGTGTTATTTCATGCGTTAGAGTATGGTAGTGGTAACTATGTCTTAATTTGGTTACAGTGTGTTTCCTTATTTTCTGTAGTTCGCTTTCAATATGTTCTAGATTAATTAAATAGATTAATTTTATTGATGATATCTGTAGTTTTCCTATACTCTTATAAATTGTTATGGTGTGAGGATCGGTATAGTTCGTTATTTCGGTGGTCGCGAATGCCATTGGTAGTAAGATAAGTAAGAACAACATCCTGTAATGATTAAGGTGCGACAATAAACAACGGTTTTTTAAGGTTATGGGCCGATCCCTCACGAGCGGACTGAAAACCCCAAGCGGACAACATCTGTTAATGTTATGGGCATTTAGTTTTTATTTGATTATGATTGATATGATTATTTTTTTTTTTATTTTGGACCAATATGGACAAAAGTTTTCCCTGAGAATTATCCGACTTAATCTCCTTTAATGTTACTTTTGTTAACTACCCTTCCTGCTTCTGTAAAAATAGTTGTATTTTTGTTTTCTTTGACAATTTCCTTTTTGAAACGTGGGGATAATTTGGAGCCTAATCTTGTATTTTGCTTGACAAATATTTCTTGTCCTGGAAAATATGTTTTTATCTAAATCGATCATTTATTTTTTTTTAAGATTTTCTATATTATTTTGCCTGCTTTTTTCATATTGTTCTGGATTAGTGGTTATATTTCTACAAAAAAAAATCATAAACGTAATGGTTGCTGAATTGAAGATTTTTTTATTATCCATAACTACGAATTTTGGGACTCCGTAGTAGAATAAGATGTCGTGTAATTGTTTCTTTATATCTTCTGTTGATTTAGATTTTATAATTTTAGCCTGTGCTAGTTTTAACAAGAGAGAACGTTATAGTCGGGTTGGTGTCCCGACTATCTAATACCCGTCACTCAGCTAAAGGGAGTGCGAACGCTGTACTCGGGTTGGTGTCCCGACTATCTATTGGGGCTAAAGGGATTGCGAGGGAGATAGATATATAAACAATTTTGATTGCGTATAACTTTTTAATGAATGGTCCGATTTGAAAAATGTCTTCTACATTTCGATAGGTATTAATAAACACTATAAAATTGCGTTTATATATTTTTAAAATCTTAAAAGATGTGGCCTCCAGACACATTTGAAAATCGTTTATGGCGATTGTGGGCGTTAGGGGGGGTGTGGCACCTCGATGAAACAAACTTGCGCTGCGTAGGAAGCCCAAGAATATGTGTGTGAAATCTCAACCTTCTAGCTTTTATAGTTTCCGAGATCTCAGCGTTCATACAGACAGATAGACAGACGGACGGACGGACAGACGGACATGGCTAGATCGACTCGGCTAGTGACCCTGATCAAGAATATATATATACTTTATGGGGTCGGAAACGCTTCCTTCTAGCTGTTACATACTTTTGCAGGAATACAATATACCCTTTTACTCTACGAGTAACGGGTATAAAAATTTGTCTATTTCAGTCAATACCGATTTCTTTTCTCTTGAAAAAATGTCAATATGGATTATATGTCCCGGGTACTCTGGGATTGGTGTTTCGGAAATTTCTGGGTTATGCGGGTGCCTATCGTATTTTCCTTCCTTACATACCCTGCATTGTTTTACTAATGTTTCTATTTTTTGTTTCATTTTCGGGAAGTAGTATTTTTCAGCTAATGGGTTTTTATTTTCTTCGGAGTTTCTATGTGCTCTATTGTGAATTTCTATATTATTTTATTTATTTTGTTAGATTATTTCCCCCTGATCTGAATCTTTTGTTAAATCTTCTACTTTGTTTTGGGTAAACCTGATTTTAATGGAACTAAAATTATCTTAGTAATTTTTTTGTATATCTCCCATTATCTCTTCTGTCGTGAAAATGCCGTTTAAAACAGAGGAGTTTAAATATTTCTTCACATTTCGATAAGGATGTCTTTATTAAAGGCTGGTCGAGTAACAGTGTGTCTATGGAAAGTGGGAAATGGAATAGTAAATTTGTAGTCCGGTGGATTTTCTTTATAAATAAAAATTTGGTTCTTAAAGGCATTTATTGGGGCTTCAATACTAGGAATGAGGCTGTGTCCAGAGCTCTCAGCGCTGTGTTGTGTTGCTGTCAGTGTGTTAATGTGTTTACCCCTCGGGATCATAGATTATGCGTCTGCTACTACATTTTCCTTTCCAGGTTTGTAAAGTAATTCTTTGTTATATTCGACAAGGTATGATTTACATCTTTAAATCGCTTCATCATATAGGTGTATAGCTTTCCTTGATGAAGTTGCCTTTGTAATTTCCCCATCATTGGCAATTAATATTGGCATTATTTAATGTTTCGAAAATTTTTTATAAATTTTTGGTATGGTATTCTTCGTCCGGGCTAAAGACGATTAAGTCGCCTATATAAATATAGCAAATTTTGCCTATATGTTCCCTAAGAATGTCGTCTAAGGCTCGCTGAAAAACAGATGGAGCATTTTTCAGTCCGAATGGAAGTCGTGTAAACTCAAATTTCCCGTTATTCACAGAAAAGGCTATTTTTTTCTATATCGCTTTCCTTTAAACGAATTTGATGGAAGCCGCTCTAACACGGAAAACATTTTATTATTTCCTAGTTTTGCAAAAACGCCATTAATGTCGGGTATAGGGTATCTGTCTGCAATAGTTACACTGTTTAGTTTTCTATAGTCTCTTACCATTCTGTATTTATACCCGTTACTCGTAGAGTAAAAGGGTATATTGTATTCGTGCAAAAGTATGTAACAGGGAGAAGGAAGCGTTTCCGACCCTATAAAGTATATATATTCTTGATCAGGGTCACTAGCCGAGTCGATCTAGCCATGTCCGTCTGTCCGTCCGTCCGTCTGTCTGTCTGTCTGTATGAACGCTGAGATCTCGGAAACTATAAAAGCTAGAGGATTGGTATTTGGCATGAAGATTCTTGGAGTTCCTACGCAGCGCAAGTTTGTTTCAAGGAGGTGCCACGCCCCCTCTAACGCCCACAATCGCTCATATACTATTTTAAAAATTTTAATATTTCGGAAAAGTAAAAATTCAGTTTTAATGTGTTTATCAATACCTATCGAAATGTAGAAGAAATTTTTCAAATCTGACCATTCGTTAAAAAGTTATGCGTGATCAAAGTTTCTATCTCCATCTCCCTCGCACTCCCTTTACCTGAGTAACGGGTATCTGATAGTCGGGGCACCCGACTATAACATTCTCTCTTGTTTTTATATTGGATCCATCTAATTTTTTTGGTACTATCCAAACTGGTGAATTATAGGGTGATCGAGATGGCGGTATTATATTGTTTTTTAAAAGTTCTGATACTTGTCGGTCTATTTCATCTTTCAATGCCATATACTAATAAAACTTTGAGTAGATTGGTGTGTCTGTACTGGTGCGGATTTCGGCTTTCACATTTGTCGTATAAGTCAATTTTTCATTGGGTTCAGTAAAGAGATTTGGAAACTTTCAAAGAAGTTGGTTTAGCTCGAATTTTTGTATTTTTGTTAGGTGGTCTGTCCGAGGAATTACGTTTACTGCGTCAAATTTTTGGTCCCTTATAGTTATGATCTTGCAATTTTTCAATGACATAGTTTTGGTATTTGTGTTAATTATTGCTCCTAATTATTTTAAACTATCGTTTGTTAGGGTCATCAAAGAGGTTGACTCTTTTATAATGAGTAATTATAATATTTCCACCAACGGAGATGGCGTTAAAGGGGGATTTATTCTTTACTGGATTTTTTTTACAAATTTTGGTAAAATGTAGTTACGATTTGAACCGGTGTCTATTAGTATCTTCAAAATTTCTCCACTCCTCAGCTTACACTCAAAATAAGGTAATGAGGAGTCTGTTACTCTAAAAAATTAAGATAGGCGTAGTCGTATTAATGTTCTTGGTCGGCCTGCTCTATGGATTCGGAATATTCTGCTGGAGTGTCTGTTTATTCCGCTTGTGGTCCGTCTTGGTCTTTTAATGTTTGGTCATATTCTGGTAGGGATGGCGGTTCTTCCTTTACTTCCGAAGAAATGTTATTAGCTGTTTGAATATTGAAGTTTCGAGATTTCTTCGCAGTCTCATTTAAGGGCATTGGTGGTCGTTTACCGGCTTCGAATCGAACTGGTTTATTCATGTAATTGATATGTTTAGGAGTGTCATATCGACGTCCATTGGTTCAGGCCGTGGTTTTGGCTTTGCAGCCGCGGGTCTAATGGTTGATGAGTTACCGTGGGACGAGCCACTACATATGGTGGGACAGGTAAGGCCTGTATGTTGTGATTAAACTGTTGACGTGGTTGGACGAAAGCGTTACCAGTCTGTTTAGGTACGCATTTTAAAACTGTGCATTTGCAGTTGGGAACGACCACTGTGGGAAAGTTGGAATTGTTGGCTGCAATTGAGGCGCAGTTCGAAGAGGTGTATTTCGGAAACTCAATTGCTGGCTTTTATTGGTGGCATAATTAGCATGGAATTCCTGGCTCTCTAACTTAAAACAAAGGTGTAATGCTGATGGCAAATCTGTCGGTTCCTTCATACCAAGAAGGCAAGATAAGTCTCCCCGAAGTCCGCGAACAAAAGTATCTAAGGCTTTATCCCTATACATTTTGGTCATGAGTTGCTCAGCTTCCCTTCCTACACTGAAAAAAAAAATTAAAGTCAAACGGGATTGAATCAATACGAAACGGGATTGAAAACAGGGTAAGCCCGAATATGCTGAAATTGATCCAAAAAAGATTGAAGTAATCCCGTAGTTTTGCAAGCCAAAAAAGATTGAACTTATCATTATTAAGCAGGCCGGGATTATTTCAAGCCCGAAAATCGATATCGATTCTATCCCATACGTACTAAATTTAATCCCGTCCGGGATAATTTCAATCCCGAAAATCGAGATAATTTTTATCCCAAACGCACTACATTTAATCCCGTCCGGGATAGTTTCAATCCCGAAAAACGAGATCATTGAATTGAGTCCGGCCGAGATTATTTAAATTCCAATTCCCTGGCCTTTATATTATTTATTCACGTCCAAGAAAAAATTCCAACCCAATAAAAATTTTCGAAAACATATATTTTTTTATTATAGTTTTTATTTAGATATTATATATACTTAGGTCTAAAATACATGTTATTATTGTGTGGATATAATTTTATGGGTGGTGTTACAAAATCGATTAGTGGTTTTAAAATTAATTTATCAATTATTTGATCAGCTTTAAATGCTCGAATATGACTATTATAGGAAATAATTTCAATTTGTTTACTAACTACAAATATATTATTATTTTTAGTTATTATTAATTGTTTTATTTTATAAAATTCAAAAATTGTTATATCTGTTGCTACGTAATAATTTGCCTTGTACCGTGTGCCCTTAAATATTAAATCATTACTTATTTTACAGTTTTCCAAATCAATATCACTTAAACTTTTCAGGTCTTCATAAAAATGTCGTATGTCAATATTATCATTACAATTAAATTCTTTTATCGCTATTTCACGTTCCATTAAGAATGTTGCAAATTTGAATCCTTTTTTTATAGTTAGAGAAAAAGGCGGATTTCTACGAGATGTTATTATATTCATGTATGCTTTGGCCTCCCTACGCTTTCCCTCAAATCTCATGCTCCAAATGTATTTTAATGGACCACATTTTTTTATCGCACTAGCATAGTGAACGAGGAAATGGTGTTTAGGTTTCAATGCGCAGAATAGTTCTATATACATTGTATGATGACTTTTAACTACTAAGTTTAGGTTTTTCAGATCTCTTTCTAAATATGAAGATTTTAGGAGGAAATCGACTATATCCAACAATATTAAAAAAAGTTGCCAGTATTTATTGTCCAATAGGATTAAATCGCCAAATAATAATGGCAAAAAATATACAAAAGAAATAGTTTCACTGGCAGTCATTTTTAAATTGAAAGATTTAAGTCGTACGAAATCCAATGAAACAAAAATGTTGCCAATCTCTAAATCTCCATAAGGAAACATTTGTTTTCTGTTGTTGATTGTGTCTAAGAAAATTGTCTTTTCATTAATTAATGAAACTAATATGTTGCAAACGTCACAAGAACATACGCCTTCAAATATATCATGCATTATGTCGAACGAAATGGTTTCCATGACATTAAAATGGCGTAGTTCATTGAAAATACATTCGATTCTTTTGTCAGAGGTTCTGAAATCATCTAAACGCAAGTCTGCAGCATAATTCACTTTATTTCTTAAACCTTCAGAAATTTCATTTAAATCAAATCTCATTTCCTCTTTTTTCGTCTGCAAGCGCGGCAATATCGATTGGCATTGAATGATTGAACAATTCCTAAAATGCTATTCACTGCCAAATTGTCACCCACTACTAAAACCAAAACAAAATGAACTTTTTGAATATTATTATCGGATTCAATATATATGCCTTCTTCTAATTTTTTGAGATCTTCAATAAGATGAAAAAATGAGCGTTCATTACCAGTTTGCTTTAAACTAGAGGAAGATATATATGCAGATGGGAAAATAAAGTCAAGTTTTGACAATAATAAATTTGGCATTAATGGAAAACTGATGTACCCGCCACAAACTGAAAAAACGTGACTACCGAAAGGATTATTAATTTGAAAATCATCGAAATATAAAATATAAGGAACTACAAGGCTAGATTTAAATGATAAAATTGCTAAGTTTAATATCTTATTTTCATTTATACTTCTTTTAATATTTTTAAGGGTTAAATAAAAAATTTTTGGAATTTCGAAAATGGATTTAAACATAAAAGAATGAGGCATTACATAAATATTATTTGATTTGGGTCCCAAAGTAGGATTTCCCCTATGAACAACTTCTGAAATTCTTTTATCAATTTGAATCCCCTTAGGATCTTCGTACAAATTATATTCTTTTAACGTTTTATCATTTTATACTCTGTAGAAATTTTATCAAAGGGACTTTCGCAAAAATTTAAAATGGATTTTAAGTTAGGGGAGTGTAGGGTAAAGTGACGAGCAGGGTAATGTGACGAACTCGTCGAATCTCACATATGACGTCACGACAAAAATTCCAAATAAATGTAGTCGTCTCCCCTTATCGTGTCGACAATGTATTTACAGTAATATTTATAAGAAGTCCCGTAATTTGTTCGTGAGGTTATTTTTTCTAAAAAGGTGGTGCGCAAACTAGCAAACCTATTCAATTTACTTGTGTTTCAGCAGTGCCAGAGCGAAGAGGTGTGAAAAATAAAATCAGGTAAGTATATGCATGTATAAATGAGATCTTTATCAACAGTTTTTGGTACTTGGCGTTTGTTTTGTTTGCACCGTTTGAGAGTGACACCGTTTTTGCTCCAAGTCTACTTTGTAGGGTATCGTGACGAACTTTTTGTAGGGTATGGTGATGAACTTTTTTTATTCAAGAATTTGAATTGTTATCGTTGATTATGTGTAAAAAAAACTATTATAATACCGAATAACATTAACTGCTGCAGTTTTATTGCTTTTTCGTATTGTTTTAGATATGCCGTCAGTTAAATGAAAGTTTGTTAAAAAAAATGAACTCGAAAAAGGTTTGCAGGCAATAAAATTTGTAAAGCTCCATGGTAGGTCGACTAATTCGGTTGCAAATGAACAAGGAATTTCGGAGCCCACTCTTAGACGTTACATTAAAAAAGTAAACGAAGCCAGTGTTGATGTTTCAAAGGAATCCGACGACGTGGTATTGAAATTTTTAAGCAATCATTCTCAGATTGGTTCAAATTCTGTAACTTTTTATATTATTATTTTTTGTTAAATTTAAAATTACCTTTATTTTATATTATTGTCATTTTTCATCCATTCTTGAAAAAAATAAATAATTCGCACATCTGCATACAGTTTTACTGTGTATTTATTAGTTCGTCGCCTTATCTGGCAACTTTTGAAAGTGCAAAAAAAGGATGATTTACGCCAAATGCTGTAGGATTTGGCTCCGTTAGATTTTCGAATCGTACTTTTACAGAAAATGCTCGAAAGATGTAAGCAACTTTCTGCATTTACACCTTTAAAAAATATTGAATTTTGGGGAAGTTACATTAAAAAGAAAATCGTTCGTCACATTACCCTACAATTTTTAAAAGTGCAAAAAAAGGATGGTTCACTCCAAACGCTGTAGGACTTAGCTCCGTTAGAATTTCGAATCCAAATTTTACAGAGATATGCTCAAAAAATGTAAGCAACTTTCTGCATTTACATTTTTGAAAAAATATTGATTTTTGGAAAAATTACATTCAAAAGTCGAATCGTTCGTCACCTTACCCTACACTCCCCTACTATTAAATTGGTTTTCATCTAAAATAATTTTAATGGAATTCCCTATAGATTTTGTAAGCGAAGAAACCATTTTCTGCAAACTTACAACTAAAATTCTAGGAATAAAGTTTTGGCTGTACAACGACAAAGACAGCTTAAGAGCTTTTTAAGTCTCTGATATTGAAAATATCTTCTTTTTGATTTTCATTAAAAAGGCTTGACTCGTCCATTGGCTCTGACGCTTTGGTAGATCTGTTGGAAGAACATGGATCTTCGCTACTGCATAATTTATGGGTTGATTCGTGAAAATGCTCGCTGGCATAATGTATTTTATGTACTTTTTCTAAGTGTTGCCTGAAGTTTACATAATTTGTAAATATATGATTACATTTTGATTGGACACAAGTAATTTTTAAGTTTTTTTTCGAAAGTAAATGTGTAGATTTCATATGTAAAATCAATAAATGTGGACTAGCGAATGATTTCCTACAGCGAAAACAGATATACATTTTGATTTTATAAAATATTATTTAACACGTCTATTAACGAAGCTACGTTGGAATATTAAGTATTAAATTTTATGTTAATTCCAAAAAAGTACTGTTGTATAAATAGCCAAGTTGGCTCACAAGCCTTCGGATATTCTAATGCTAAGACTTGAAAAATTTTGAAACATGTGTCTAAACTTTCAATAAAAGAATTAAGTTTAACTAAGTTTTCGTCATAGTACACGTAAAAATTATTAAAACTATATTCATAACCCTCGACTATCACGAAAGGTTGAATGGTCAACCTGGAGGTATAGTACTTTGAAACAGTGTTTAAAATGCTGCAGTCGAAGTAGCAAAAGTCACATCATTTTTCATTTTTCTTGCTTCGACTGCCTGTAACTTTTCAATACGAACTGTTGCTTTCGCTGCTGCTTCTGAAAAAGTCGGCAGTCGCAGTCGAAGCAAAAGCAAAATCCGAGAACTGCCGACTGTCGAAGCAACAGCAAGTCGTTGCTTTCTGATTTTCGACTGCTGCTGTGCTGCTGCTTTCAGTCGGTAGCAACAGTCGAAGCAGCAGCTAGGAAAACTGTCTGGAAGTTTCTATTGCTTTTGCTGCTGCTTCTGAAAAAGTCGGCAGTCGCAGTCGAAGCAAAAGCAAAATACGAAAACTGCCGACTGTCGAAGCAATATGCAAGTCATATTTTCAAATGTTTTGCTGTAGCTTGCCTCTTCTTCAAAGCAGCAGCAAAGAAACATTTTAGGGAGTCGTCATGTAGTAACTGCAAAGCTACGCGCTTTTATTTTTGCCATAGGGAGAAAGTGGGGCTTCTCTCCCGTAATAGTCCACTGGCTATACACTGCAATAGTCAGACCCATCCTTCTCTAAAACGAGAGAGAACGCTATAGTCGGGTGCCCCGACAATCAGATACCCGTTACTCAGGTAAAGGGAGTGCGAGGGAGATGGAGATAGAAACTTTGAACACGCATAACTTTTTAACGAATGGTCCGATTTAAAAAATTTGAAACAATAAAACTGCATTTTTACTTTTCCGAAATATTGAAATATCGCCAGCGTTCTTACCGACGTTCGTCATCGAACCATCAGTCCCATGCTGGTAACTCCTAGGCAGCTAAGAGACCAATTAGACAAAATTCGGGATCATCTACTTCCGGATCAGATGTTGCTGGGCTCATCAGAAAATGTAATGGAACTCTATAAAATCATGCGCGCTGAGGGAACCACAACTACAGATCATGTTATATTCAAAATAACAGTGCCTCTGGTAGCAACAGCGCAGCAGGAAGTCTTCAGTATCATTCCCATCCCGACGTGGAAATCAGGAGGCTGGAATCGATTCGACATTAAGACACCCATCATAGCTGTAAATTCCCACAGAGATCAATTCATGGGTCTTACTGAGGATGAGTTCGAGCAATGTCTAGTATGTAAGGAAGCTCTTTGGCTGGGATAATTGCTCAG